>VZQC01003761.1:1354552-1386271 GCA_009823505.1 Rhizomys pruinosus | reverse complement strand
TACATGCACGGCCATGTTTATTGCAGCTCTCTTCACAATAGCAAGGAGCTGGAACCAACCTAAATGCCCCTCAACTGATGAGTGGATAGAGAAAATGTGGTACATCTACACAATGGAGTTCTATGCAGCAGTAAAGAAAGACATCAAGAGCTTTGCAGGCAAATGGCTGGAGCTAGAGGACATCATGCTGAGTGAAGTAACACAGTCCCAGAAAAACAAACGATGAATGGTATCATCTGTGGATGCTAGTGCCAATTACCTAGTTGTAAATATTTCTTGTGTAGGGCCCCGTGAGCTTTTGTCCAAAGCAGTTGGGCATAATGCATATTGGAAACAACAACAACAAAAAGGACTGCATCAAAGAACTGACTGAAACAGTGAACTTCTGCTCAAAACAGTCAACTTCCTCATGGATAATATTGAGAAAGACTGAGAAAGAGATGAAAAGCATGTTTGGCAGAATGCATGAGCTCTTGCAGGGTGGGGTAATGGGTGGGAACACGGGTCTAGATTTGTTAAAAAAATAAAAATAAATTTATGTGAAAAAAAAATAAAAAATAAAATGTAGTCATAGTTGGACATGGTGGCACACGCCTTTAATCCTAGAAAAAAAAATGTTCAATGTCACTAACAATTATGGAAATGCAAATTAAAACCACTTTAAGATATCATCTCACTCTGATAAGACTGGCTAGGATCAATAAAACAAATGATACCAAGTGCTGGAGAGGTTGTGGGGAAAGGGGAACACTCATCCATTGCTGGTGAGAATGTAAACTTGTACAGCCACTCTGGAGAGCAGTGTGGAGAACCCTTGGAAGACTCGAAATGAGCTTACCACCTGACCCAGTCATACAACTCCTGGGTATATACCCAAAAGACTCATCTTACTGCAGAGATACATGCACAGCTATGTTTATTGCAGCTCTCTTCACAACAGCAAAAAGCTGGAACCAACCCAAGTGCCCCTCAACTGATGAGTGGATAGAGCAAATGTGGTACATCTACACAATGGAGTTCTATGCAGCAGTAAAAAAAAAGACAGCATGATGAACTTTGCATGTAAATGGATGGAACTAGAAGATATTATGTTAAGTGAAGTAACACAGTTCCAGAAAAACAAATGATGAATGGTATCACTCATCTGTGGATGCTAGCTCCAATAACCCAATTGTAAATATTTCTTGTGGGGAAGGATGCATATTGGGAAGAACAACAACATCACCAACAACAGAAAAGACTGCATTAAAGAACTGACTGAAACAGTGAATCTGGTGGGGTGGGAGGGTTGGGATTGGGACACAGGTCTATATTGGATTAATGTATATTTAATTGCTGTGAGTTTTCAGATATCCAAATTTGCCCAAACTTTGTCTACATATTATATGGCATTTTAGGACTTAGTAAAAGTAAAAATATCTATATTAAACAACATTGTTTAAAAAGTTTTAATAAAAACAGTAATACATTTAAGCTAATTGGAAATATAAATTGTTGTCCACATTTGTGTTACTTATAATTTGTATAACAACAACTTTGGGGTTAATGTATACAAATTTTCTCTATAATTTTTGTGTTGAACAGTATTACCTTACAACATTTTCTTTTACTTGTAGGATAATTTAACTAAAGGTATTAAGTTTGCTTCCCAAATTAACAACATACAGTCAATGATAAACAGCTTGTGTAAATTTAATGAAAATTTACACCTTGATTCCTGCTATAGGTATGTGTAATACAACTGCCTTTTTGAGATTCATGGGTCAAAAAATAAAAATGTAAAATAAAAAAGGGGGGATACAGTTATATATTAAACCTTTTGTCAAATTTTTCAATTTAAACCTTAAAACTAACTATGGGAAAAGATTTGCATATTCCCACAGGACAAAATGTCACCAACTTAATGGCTGAAAAAGAAAAGAAACAGCTTTGCATTGTGCAGGATGTACCAAGAAATACCAGCAGAGAAGTTGGCCCATCTAAACATTAAAGGGAAGAAAAGCCTCAGACTGCTACAAGCATCAAACATCTCTGTGGATCCTATTTATAACAACTATTTATAATGTGTCCTAATGAACTTTACCTTCCAGGTGCCGCAAAGTTTTAATATGAGAGACTTCCTTACCTCCTTTTCATAGAACAAAGAAAAACATGATGGTAATGAAGTCATTCCCTAACTGTAAATTATAGCCAACTGTTATAGAGGTAATCTCTTATAAAACCAGTATAACTGCTTTCTTTAATTGACTGATAGACATAGGAACTGTGAAAGGATAATTCTCTATTCAGAGCCAAATATAATACTAAAGTCTTTATAATCTGGGTAATTAAGCAAAATACATTAATACAGGAGAGCTCTGACATCAGCAATGGATTATTCTGCCAAGGAGATGTTGTCAAGGGGATCCAAGCCCCCCAAAGGTAAAGGCTTTTTGCCTGTAAACTGGGATACCTGCAAGAAGAGATTCAGTAAGGCCCTGCTGTCAAAGACCTGGTGTAAGCATGGGAAAGATGTATTGAGACCACACTTGCAAGTGTACAGTTGGTCTCTGGAATGCCAGAGAGTGTTACTAAAGGACACTAAATCAATAAAGCAAATATCGGTCTCCTTGAGTCAAGCAAGACTCCTCTGTCAGCATCAACTACTCCTCACCTGCCTGGAAATACTGTGCAGCAGTGGCAGCCATATGTCTATATATCCCAAATATAACTAGCTAGTAGCTCTCTCCTTGGAGGAACAATTCACAGCTGATGCCACAAGCTTACGTCCTCTAGTCGTTAGGAGAGGTTATAAGCCACAGTAAGACCTTGTCATCTTTTACAGAAAAGCTATAGTTCATGGATTAGAATACCATCCAAACATCTGTGTCTATACCAACATAACCTACCATAATAATTAGTACTGTTTAAATGCCTGTATATTTAATTGCTTATCCTTCATTAGTAGGATTAAAAGGTATTTCTGGATAAACTGCCAACCTATGAAATGAAACAGCCTGAACTAATCAGAGTCCAAAATGACATCTCCAGAGAAAGTAGACTGTTTTATTTCTCACCCACTTGTGCCCCTTTTCTAAAGCCTAGGGAGAAATCTGTGGAAGATGGGGAGTGGTAGAATGTAAGGGCTGTGATTGGGGTGAATTGTGAAACTACAGCAATATAGACTGGACTCTTATTTGATCAACATGCTTGTACATACAAGCCCCTCCAGCTGGACAATGGGGACCTTGGGTGTATAAGTTTGGGCATAGCTGCTTGCAAATTGGTTTTACATGAAGGATGCTTGTATTCATTACTTATTACTTATTATTTTAAAAAAGAAATGATGTTTGACCTATGGAAAAAGTTTAATAACAGTAAAAAAAATGTGAAAAAAAGAAAAAAAAAGAAGAAAACAAATGTCAAAAAATGGAGTAAAGAGCTAAACAGAGACTTCACAAGTGAGGAAGATGTCTGAGAAAAATCTTAAAAAGTGTTCAATATCATTTATAATTAAGGAGATGCAAATTTAACTCAAGCTAAGATATCATTTCACTCTGGTAAGACTGGCTAAGATCAAGAAAACAAGACACCAAATGCTGGAGAGGTTGTGGGGAGAGGGGAACACTTATCCACTGCTGGTGGGAATGTAAACTCATACAACCACTATGGAAAGCAGTGCAGAGAACCCTTAAAAGACTCAAAATGAGCCTGCCACCTGACCCAGCCATACCACTCCTGGGTATATACCCACAAGACTCATCTTATTGCAGAGATACATGCACAGCCATGTTTATTGCAGCTCTCTTCACAATAATAAAAAGCTTGAACCAACCCAAATGCCCCTCAAGTGATGCATGGATAATGAAAATGTGGTACATCTACACAATGGAGTTCTATGCAGCAGTAAAGAAGCATGACATCATGAACTTTGCAGACAAATGGATGGAACTCAAAGCCATTGTGCTAAGTGAAGTAACAGAATCCCAGAAAAACAGAGGATAAATGGTATCCCTTATTTGTGGATGGTAGCACCAAATCCCTAGTTGAAAGGTAAGCTGAGGAATGTTAATGTCATATTTCTTTTTATCTGAAAGCAACTGTGCTGTTATAATGTGAATCCTTTAATGGGCTCTAGAATTAACTTACCACTTATTTTCAGAATTTGTAATTGTGGTATGTGGGTGGAGGGTATGTATACATATTTTAGAGTATTATAAAATCAAAGGGAAAAATGTGAATTTCTAAACATATTTTGGAATTAACAGAGTTTATTTTCAGAGGTCATAATTTTGATATCTATGTGACATTTATATAGGCATATTTTGGAGCAATACAAATGGGAGGGAACAACAACAACATCAGGACTGGGTTAAAGAACCAACCGAGACAGTTAACTTCTGCCCAAAACAATAAACCTCTGCAGAGAAAAACTTTAAAAAGACTGAGAAAAAGATACAAGACATGTATGGCAGAATGCATGAACTGGGGTGGGGGGCATGGAAAGTGGAATGTGTCTAAATTGGACTGAAAATGATGTATGAAACACACAAAACATCAATAAAAATATCTGTTTTATTTAAAAAGATGTTCCTGCCGGGCGTGGTGGCGCACGCCTTTAATCCTAGCACTTGGGAGGCAGAGGCAGGCGGATCTTTGTGAGTTCAAGGCCGGCCTGGTCTACAGAGTGAGTTCCAGGACAGCTGGGGCTACAGGGAGACCCTGTCTCGAAAAGAAAAGAAAAGAAAACAAAACAAAACAAAAAATAAAAAAATAAAAAAATAAAAAGATGTTCCTATTGCTTTGGATGAGAAACTGGCTCTCAGGATATGATTTTCCCTCTCCAGGGGACAGCCTTACCTTTGTGAATAATTATCATCATGTGGGGGGGAATAATCTCTCCTGAGAAGTTTTGTTGTTTATGGAGTCTAAGGTAACCACAGAGTTAAGACAGTGACTCATCTTGGGGCTTTAATATGTGCATGTACAAAAGTAATCAGGTTAGCCAAAGTAAGGAAAACAGAGCGCCAGCTTTTCCTTGCAGTCCAGATGAAAGGTTCATTCTTTAACAAAGACAGTTTGTAATACTCGCCACAATAGAATTTGAACCTCCACCAAATTCATTACTTGATATTTTTGGTAAAATAGAATTGTCTGCAGGACAATTTACAAGGTCTGTCTGCATTTATAACAGTTAAATATTTAAGATACAATGTCTATATTTCTTTGTTTCAGATACACCTTCCGGAGTTTTCATTAATATCCTTTTTTTTTTTTTTTTTATTTTTTGGTCTTTTTTGAGACGGGGTCTTCCTTTAGCCCCATCTGGCCTAGAGCTCGCTATGTACACCAGGCTGGCCTTGAACTCACAGAGATCCACCTGCCTCTCCTGCCAGGATTAAAGGCATGCGTTACCATGCCTGGCTAATATCCATATTTTTTAATATTGTGTAAATGTTTTCAAGAAAAATAAGACAGAAAAAAACTAACAGGATAAAGCATATGAAAAGTTATAGATATAAAATTGATCTTTGGTAAAGGGTAAATAAAAAATGCTTTCATATGAGAAAATATTTTAGATGGTAGTTTTGCCCCAAAGTAATATATATATATATATATATATATATATATTACAAAAACTCCAAGTACATCAAAAAAAACATGGTATATGTGCACTCGAGTTTACTGTAATTAAAGATTATTGAAGCTTTGAGGAGCTAAGGTGAGGGAAGTGGGACTCTGGACATTCCAAGCTAACTTTTAAATTTGGTTTCAGGGATTCACAATGGTAACAGTCCACAAGGCCCAAGAGAAATTAATACACAGACCAGAATAAGCTGAGCAGAGGACCTTAACACTGGGAATAATACATTTCCCAGACAAATAACCACCTGCCCCTTAGAGGAAGCCCATGTAGGAGAAGGAAGATTCTGCAGGGACGGTGCTTTGCTACAGCTGTGGGAACCCGAGCAATGGAATAAAAGCTTCCCTACATGGGGTTCTAAGAGGGACTGGCTGGCTCTGCAAAGAGGGGAATTACTGTAAGGGATCCAGCCCACCCACAGAAGGAAGCGGCAAGTGTTCAGTGCTAATGATGGCGGATGGCGGGCTGCCCTTGAAGACTGGTGCTACCCATGGTTCCCTGATAAAAGTCCCACTCAAGTGACCGTTGTTGGCCATCAAGGTGCCCTAATTGACTCGGCATGATTGGTAAAAATGTTAATTTTCTTTCCAATAATGGTGCTTCATTCTCTGTCATTATAAATAGCCCAGAGCTCCTTACTAAATGATCTTATGTAGTAACCACCAATGTTATTAATGAGAATGCCCCAAAGCCAAAGGAATTACTGTCAACCCAGCCTTGGGAGTTGCCCCATATCTAAGCCCATGACAAGGCACAACACTGAGAGGCCTCACCTAGTAGCTGGGAACGTTTTCCTGGGCTCATAGCTTCCTTCCTGAGCTACAACGTTTAGCATGTGGCATTTACATTAACTGTGGCAGGTAAAGAAATGCAGATAGATGAGCCTCTTCAGAGATAAAAAGTTTCTGATGTTACTGACACCTTCTCAGGGTGGATAGAGGTTTAGTCCACACAAGCTAAATGAATTCAGTTATTCTCCAAAATAAAACCTTTGCTTTCCTTAGTCTCCACAGCCTCAAGAGCAGCCTAAAGATGAGGCTGTAAACTGCTGAACTATAAACTACTAAAAGACGCTGACTGCTCTTACAGAAGACCTGGGCTCAGTTCCCAGCACCCACATGGCAGCTAACAACCGTCCACAACTCCAGTTCCAGGGGAATCCAATGCCTTCTTCTCACCTCTCTGGGCATTGCACCACAACAGGACAGGTGCACTGACATACACATAAAATTAAAATAATATGTTAAAAGTCATAAAAATTCTCTTCAAATGAGAAAACAAAGGACATTTTAATTTCTGAAATTCAAAGACAGGCCCCATTTTAATATTTTTTAAATATCTGCAAAGCAGCATTTATTCACTCTGTTAATTCCAAAACATTTATTCTAGAAGTCTGGCATTTCCTAATCACCCATCTTGATTGGCATAAGTGGACAGACATGATGCTGCCAGGATTCACAAGAACAATAGCCAAAGAGTTATAATAAATAAATAAATAAATAAATAAATAAATAAATAACACATGATTCTTAATCTCAACCAAAAAATAAGTTACACGTATCAAAACTTTAGATGCATTGCACTGAAAAGAAGGTCTGTGTGATTACCATTTAAATCGGCAAAACCGTGCTACCCACGGTTCCCTGATAAAAATCCCACTCAAGTGAAAAACTCACACTAAACAGTCTATTACAGCTGACAGAAAGGAGCAAGCTGTCTCTGTGTCAGCTTCCCTTTAGCCGAAGAAAGAAGGGGGAGGGCTGGATTCATTTTTGCAGCCACAAGATGGACTGCTTAACAAAACGCTATCAGCTTGTTTGAAATAGCCATAGCCTGTGGTGGCTAACTCTCCTCTCTCAACTCCTCAACTACTGTCGCCTAAATTTGCCACAGATGAACAGGCATAGTAAAATGCCTCTTTCGGAACACACTTCTCTGCACAATTCAAAAAGGAAGTGCTCCTGTGGGCTCAAAGCAACCATCAGCCCAGCAGTGCCCTTGAAGGTTTACCTGAAACTGCTTCCCAAGGGACAGGAGCAGATCTGAGTAGCTGCACTGCCAATGCAGAGGTTTAGCACTAGATATAGTGACTATGGTAAAGAAGAATCCGTGATGACGGGAGTGGTGGGTGAAAGGGGGCCAGGGACCTGGTGGATCTTCAGCTGCCTTCTCCTGCTTCTGCGCTGCATGTGCTCTGTGCTGACTTCAAAGGCTTCCATGTATGCTGTGTCCGAAGCTTCAAGCACACTGATTTTCTTCTCCTTGGAGACCACCCCTGCCAAGAAGCGCTAGTAATGGCCTTCCATTTTCAGGTGAATCACCTCGCTCCCATATTGGAAACCACTGCAGTTCTTGATGAGGAACTTGTCACGCAGCGCCAGGGCATCGTTGCCAACTATCTCCAGCTCTTTCTCCAGCTTCTCCCGATAAGCTTTAACTTCGCCAACTTCTTTTCATTTCCATCAGCCATGGATTTCTGCTCAGAGCTACTAATGACTCTCCACGAAGATAGCCTGGCACCAACTACATTCTTGTAGGCCACAGAGAGATTTGGATCTTCACTGGAGAGAGGTTCATTCAGCTGTGTCAAGGCCCTCGTAGCGCTCCGCATGCTGACCCATCCGCACCCCCTGCAACAGCTGCTGGGTGTGGGCGGTGAAGGGAGCTGCCAGGTGAGAGTGCCCCGTTTTAATCATTTTACCTTACTTTGTGTTATGGTCTACCTAGTGAATTCCAGGCCAACTGGGGCTACAGGAACACCTTGTCTCAAAAAAAAAAAAAAAAATCAGCTAATAAAAATAGTAAATAAATAATAAATAAATAAATACCAGAGAGTGTTACCAAAGACCACTAAACCAATAAAGCAAATATAGGTCTCCTTGAGTCAAGCAAGACTCCTCTGTCAGCACCAGCTACACCTCATCTGCCTGGAAATACTGTGCAGCAGTGGCAGCCATATGTTTGTATATCCCAAATCTAATTGGCTAGTAGCTCTCTCCTTGGAGGAATAACCCACGGATGATGCCACAAGCTTACATCCTCTAGTGGTTAGGAGAAGTTGTAAGCCACAGTAAGACCCTGTCATATTTTACAGAAAAAAAAATGTAATTCATGGATTAACATATCATCCAAACATCTGTGTCTATACCAAAGTAATCTACCATAAAAATTAGTACTGTTTAAATACCTATATTTCTAATTGCTTGTGCTTCATTAGTAGGACTGAAAGGTTATTTCTGAACAAACTGTCAGCCCATGAAAGGAAACAGTCAGAATTGACCAGATTCCAAAATGACATCTCTAGAGAAAGTAGACTGTTTTGCCTCTCGTCCACCTGTGCCCCTTTTCTAAGCCTAGGGAACAATCTGCGGAAGAGGGGGCGTGGTAGAATGTAAGGGCTGCGATTGCAGTGAATTGTGAACCTACAGCAATATAGACTGGACACTTATTTGATCAACTTGATTGTACATATAAGACCCCCAGCTGGATGGTGGGACCCTTGGGCTGTGTGGGTTTGGGCACAACTGCTTGCAAATTGGTTTTACATGAAGGATGCTTGTACTCATAAAAAAATGAAAAAAAAGAAGAAGAAAAAAATAAAATTAGTAAATAAATAAATATCCAGAACTGACAGAGCATGAATCTCACTTCCATATTCCATTCCCTCCCGTACTACTAGAGTCCAGGCGTCTTACCAGCTATTACAACAGAAACCGCTTAAACTCCAACTCTGCCTCTTCTACATACTATTCATGTCACCTTGACTAGCTTTCCAGCCTGCTCATCAGTTTTATTAAGCTCAAAGTGAGAACTTAAACAGGTACGTCCACTCCTAGTAACACTCTGAAGACCAAATGAGCTCTTTGTAGTGGGTATCAGGTAGCAGGTATTGGGGGCCATATTAAGTAGGCCTGAACTCATACCCACCCATTTTCTCATTTGGGCTGGAGAGATGGTTCAGCTGTTAAGGCGCTGACTGCTCTTGCAGAGGACCTGGGTTTGATCCCCAGAACGCACATGGCGGCTGAGAACCGTCTTTAACTCCAGTTCCAGGGGAATCTGACACCCTCTTCTGACCTCCGTGGCATGACAAGGGTGCAAAAACCTACATTCAGACAAAAATAAATAAATTTACCAAAAAAAAAAAAAAAAGAAAAGAAAAACCTTTGAAGTATGTAGCATTACCATCTGTAGTTGGCCAATGGGAAGAATGGGGTTGAGAAGAATGGATTCACCTGTCTGTGGTATACAGCTAATAAATCAGAGCTGAAAGTTCAAAAAGTGAAAGTCAAGTCTGACCAGAGCTTAAACTTTTAGCCACTCTGCAAATGTTTCACAGATTTGGCAGAGTATAAAAATTTCCTGAGGAACAGAATGAAAATACAGATTCTTGGAGGAAAACTCAGACCCACTGACTCAGCATCTCTTGGGTGGAGCCTACAACCTGCATTTAGCCTGGGCCTGAGATGACTTACCCATAAAACCTGCAGGACATCATATAAACTCTACCCGTATTTTCATGAAAAGCTCCCTCCAAGCACAGCCCTCTCCTCTACACTGAAACAACTGGCATTGTCAAGTTCTTAAACCAACATTATAATTACCCAAAGTCTTAACTCTTAAGTTTAGTTTTTAATAGTGGGACCGAAACTCAGAGAACACTCATTCATCCCTCTAGATATCTCTTGGAAACATCAGTCTGTCTCCTGGAACTGTTTTGACTGGACCGTCTTGCTACAACCAGGTCCCTGGAGCTGTGTCCTGAATCAGGCTCAGCTCATAATTTTATTCAAAATGGTTTCTCCAGCTTCAAGTGAGCAAGGACAAGCTTGGCTCCACCCTGATCTGAACAGACTATCTGGCCTTGTCATCCCTAGTTCTAGAACACACAGTCATCCTTCCCTACCTCCACTGTGTGTGATACAGATAACTTTTCAGCACTTTGATATGTTAATTCACAAGTACACCCACATTCACTTGCATTCACTCATTCATTGTCTTCTTTGTGCCAAACTGAAGTTGCCTAGGAAATGAGATCAGGTGCCAAGGTCAAAAAGCACAAGAACACACAGATTTTCTGGGGTTAATTAAAACTCATTAGTCCAGATTACGTCCATTTATAAAAATAATTCTCACAGGGCATTACATGACAGATCATGGGGAACCTTCCAGGAATGAGCATAAATAATTCCAAAACCTGTTTTAATTCCATTACAAGAGATAAATATAGATCATTCTGGAAATACAGAAAGGGATCCTTTCTGTCACCATGGTATAGGCCTTCCTTTCTACTTGGAAATTTATGGAATTTATAGCCTGTGGTTTTTTATTGTTCTTACACAAAACTTATCAAGGATATGTGTGTTCACACCTAGGAAACAACACAAATGCAACCTAGGAAAGTAGTATTTAATTCAGGCAGCATATATGTGCATCGTTCCTCTTAGTCTTGAAAGTATGCTTGCTTGTGTTACAATTGTTCCTCAGCCTATAAAGCATGCTTGCTTGTGTTATAATTCTTCATCACATAATACAAAGCTTCGGAGAGGGCAGTTCCCCTCCCAACAGTCTAAATACAATAAGGCAGTCATGATTAGATGTCATAACTAAAGCACCTTAAATGACAGCAGGAGCATTTCAACTGCATATCACCAATGACCCAAAATTTCTCTCCCAAGCAAGGAATAAGACAGGGTTAACTTCTTCTGCTTAGAGATGAGTGCTCAGATGTTAGAGTGAAGATTCACAGCAGACAGCAGGATTTTACCCTACTGCCTACCTTGAGGACCAATAATGATCATAGCAAAATCTTCCCAGTCTCCATACAGCAGCTATCCTTAGTGGTCCGTGAACACTGAGAGAAGTTTCATGGTCTGAGTTTTGTGCCATTCCGCAAAGGGGACAAGATTAAGAAACAAAAAACCTGGATGAAAGAGATCAGCACTGTTATAGGCAAAGCTCCAGAAGCCTGTTTACTGTGGCCTGTGGTCCTGTTTGAGTACAGGCCTTCACCAGGTAACAAATCTGCCTTGAACGTGGGAGTCCCAGGCTCCTGAAAAGTAAATTTCTATTGTTTAAGACAAGCATACTATTTTACAGACGTTCAAAAGGACCAGGACAGTAGATATGGCTTATCACTCTTTTACAGAAGGCAATAGATATTGACTTTGCCAATATCACACAGTAAAAATTGACAGATCTGGGAGTTGAAACTGGGCTGAGTTTGACCAACTGGCTAAACACCTCCATGGAAGCATATGATTGGATTCTAACTTGTATCTCTTAGCAACTGACACGGCTAGAATGTGAGATGTGGTCAGAAAGGGGAGAGGCCTAGTAACCTCCACTGAGAAGTGAGTGATGTGAACAGAAAGTGGAGCGTTTACTCTTTAAAAAGTATACAGAGTCAGAGTTAGGGTAGAGAGCAAATGAAGGACTCCCGATAGCATCCTCCACTCATGGCTGGCTATTCAGCTTACAGGCAGCCGACAGCCATGTTATCATGGCTAGCTGTGGTCCCCTGAGTTCACTGTAATTGGCTTCCATTTACTGAGCATCTGCTACATATTAGGTGGCATATTATGTGTTATGAATACAAAGAGGAGCAGAGGCATTGTGGAGCTCAGAATAAAAGCAAACATGTCAATCAATGGCACTTGCTTGTAATAACAAAATACTGGAGATAAATGTTGATGATCAGGAGGTACGAGTCATGCATAGATTACTAAGCATATAAAAACTAAGATGTTCTGGCATAGAAAGGGCTTTATGATATAGAGTGGAAAAAAAAAGGAAAGTAAACCAGGACATATGTTTCCTTCTACAATGACATGAGGGAAAGTAGAATATGTGTCAATAGTTGCTGGGTTAGTGCAAACATGCTTTGAGAACATTAACTATGGTTTCTGAGGCTGGGACTGGGGGTTCATGGAAGATAAGGAACAGGCCAAAGGGAGGAGAAGACACTTTAGTTTATTTACGTATTTTTATTTGGGAACTGAAAGGGC
Source organism: Rhizomys pruinosus (assembly GCA_009823505.1). Taxonomy (NCBI): domain Eukaryota; kingdom Metazoa; phylum Chordata; class Mammalia; order Rodentia; family Spalacidae; genus Rhizomys; species Rhizomys pruinosus. Next base: position 1,373,641 of record VZQC01003761.1, on the reverse strand, counting down.
TGGAGAGATGCTTAAGCAGTGAAGAGGACCGGCTGCTCTTGCAGAGGACCAGGGTTTGATTCCCAGCACCCTCATGGTAGGTCACATCTGTCTATAATGAAACTCCCTGTGCCATATCATACTAAAACCACTAAATGTGCAGAATAAAAAGAAAACACTGAAAACTGCAAAAGCAAAACAGGAAGCCATAGATAAAGAAAACCCATCAGAATTGCAGCTGATGTTTCACTGCAAACTAGGAAAGCCAAGAATAGTCTGGACCAATGTATTCCCAGTTCTAAATGGGGATAAATTGCAATTCAGAATACTTTACCCAACAAAGATGTCTATTATAGTTGAAAGAGAAAGAAAAATCATCCATGACGTGAATAGGCTGAGAGAATTCATGCCCACAAAACCAGCATTTCAGACAATACTTGAAGCAATACATAAAGCTGAAGAAAGGAACAACTATATCCAAGGGGGAACAGAGCTTAGATCAGGGATTTCCCAGGACCACCTGAAGCACAGGTAGGAGCCTGGTGCTTCAACCAGGCAGATTGTTGGATAATTCTTTTTTTTAATATTTTATTTTTATTTTTTATTTTTATCTGTTTGAGTGTACTGTCTGAATGTAGGTTGGTGCACCCGTGTCGTGCAATGCCACAGAGGTCAGAAAAGGGTGTCAGATTCCCCTGGAACTGGAGTTAAAGACGGTTCTTAGCCACCATGTGGGTGCTGGGAATCAAACCCAGGTCCTCTGCAAGAGCAGTCAGTGCTCTTAACATCTGAGCCATCTCTCCAGCCCCAGATTGTTGGATAATTCTATCACTGGGTTGTTGGATAATTGTTTCATTGGTTTGTTGGATAATTGAATCATTGTCTTGTGTGGCTGTGGGGGATGGAGTCTCCCTGCTAGCTGGTATAAAAGGTGGGCCTGTTGCCACTGTGAGACTTGAATGCACAAAGCTTAGATCTGGGATTTCCCAGGAGCACCTGAAGCACAGGTAGGAGCCGGGTGCTTCAGCCAGGCAGATTGTTAGACAATTATATCACTGGGGTGTTGGATAATTGTTTCATTGGTTTGTTTGATAATTGAATCATTGTCTTGTGTGGCTGTGGGAGCAGTCTCCTTGCTGGCTGGTATAAAAGGTGGGCATGTTGCCACTGTGAGACTTGAGTGCACAGAGCTTAGATCTGGGATTTCCCAAGACCAACTGAAGCACAGAGTACCAGGGCACAGGCTGAGCCAGGCATACCCCCCACCCCCACCAACTGGAATTGCTGAGGGAGTGTTCAAGTGGATTTTTTTCTTGAGAACCTTCAGAAAGGAAAGGGAAGAGTGAGTTAGACTTCCAATACATAAACAAAATTGAAAGCTTGAAACCTAGACAATTCAACACTCCATAAACAAGGAAGGAAAAAAAAAGAAGGCATCTGAAGGAGACATGCAAACCAAGCCTTCAACACAGTGAAGAGGCATTTGGGATTCGCATCAGAATACAGGCAAAGAGAAACCCACATCCCAGGGACAGGATGAAGGGATAACATGGGAAAGGTACAGGATAATTCCACACCAAGCTCTACCAATCCTGTGGGAGATTTCTACAGTAGGATCTGCCTGGGGGTGGCCAACGACACAGATCTTAGAGGAACAATTGCAGACATATTCAAAGAAATCAAAGAATATAAAGAACAAGTCAGAGAACTAAGGAGAGAGAATGAAAAACTCAAGAAGGACCTAGAGGGAGAGAATGACAAACTCCAGAAGGAAGTAGAAAAACTGAAAAAGGAAACCAACCAGTGAAACAAGGAGCTACAGGAAGAGAATGAGAAGCTCCAAAAGGAAGTGGAAATACTAAAGAAATCATAAGATGAAATGAAAAAGGAAATAGAAAACTCATCCAATCAAGAGGAAAGGAAAGAAAAAAAAACCTCAGAATTAGAATGGAGGAAGCAGAACAAAGAATATCAGACCTGGAAGATAACACAGAACAACTAAAAAGTTCAAATAATGATTATGAAAATTTTAAAATCAAACAAGAGTGGAACCAGGAAATGTGGGACACTATGGAAAGACCAAACCTCTGCATCATAAGGATAGAGGGAAGAGAAGAATCCCAAGAGAATGGTATTGATCAGATCTTCAACAGAAGAATAGATGAAAATTTCCCCAAACTAAAAAAAGACAAAGCCATAGGAACACAAGAAGCAAATAGAATCCTAAACAGACAAGATCAGAAAAGAAACTCCTCATGCCATATCTTAATTTAAACACTAGACACCCAAAACCAAGACAAAATTCTGAAAGCCACAAGAGAAAAACAACAAGTTACAGATAAGGGGAAACTCATCAGAATTACAACTGACTTCTCAGTGCAAATTATGAAAGTAAGAAGAATGTGAAGCAAAGCATTCCCAGTGTTAAAGGACTATAGATGCCAACCTAGGTTATTATACCCAGCAAAAATGTGGATTACACTTGAAGGAGAGAGAAAAATCTTCCATGACATAAACAAAATAAGAGAATATATGTCTGGAAAACCAACCTTTCAGAAAATACATGAAGCAATTCAAAGGACAGAAGAGAAGAACAACTATCCCCAGGCACCTAGAAAGAGAAATTGATAAAGGAATAACTGCAGAAGTAGAAACCAAGACTAAAAATGCGAATGGATAATAAGGTGAAAGGAAGCAATACACAACTTTCTTTTCTTTTTTTAATTTTTTTATTTATTTCTGTATGTGTATGAATGTACTGTCTGCATGCAAATTTGTGCACCCATGTCATGCAATGCTGCAGAGGTCAGAAGAGGGTGTCAGATTCCCCTGGAACTGGAGTTCTGGAATTGGAGTTTCAGATGATTCTCAGCCGCCATGTGGGTGCTGGGGATTGAATCCAGGTCCTCTGTAAGAGTGGTCGGTGCTCTTAACCACTAGGCCATCTCTCCAGCTCCTACATCTTTCAGTTACAACCTTAAATATCAATGGACTAAACTCCTCAATCAAAAGACATAGGACAAAAAAAAACAAAAATAAAAAAAAAGACATAGACTGGAGATGTATTAGGAACAAAATCCATCTGTATGATGTCTCAAGAAAACATCTCACCCTCCAAGGAATAGGCACCAACTTATAAGTGAAGGGATGGAAAAATAATTTCAATCAAAAGATTCCAAAAAGAAAGCATGTGTTGCCAGGCATTTGCGCACACACCTTTATTCTAGCACTTGGGAGGCAGAGGAGGCAGATCTTTGTGAGTTAAAGCCAGGCCATGGTCTACAGAGTTCAGTTCCAGGACAGCTGGGTGCTACAGGGAGACCCTGTCTCGAAAATTAAAAAAAAAAAAAAAAAAGAAAAGAAAAAAGCCATGTTGCTAATTAATATCAGAACAAAAGAGACTTCAAAGTAAAAAAAAAAAAAAAAAAAAGGGGGCTGGAGAGATGGCCTAGCGTTGGGAGCAGCACTGACCGCTCTTGCAGAGGACCGGGTTCGATCCCCAGCACCCAAATGGCAGTCGAGAGCCGTCTGAGACTCCCAATTCAGGAGAACTCCAGCTACCAAGGGAGATCCGAGACACTCTTCTGAACTCCGGGCGTTTGCACGTCACGGGTGCACCGACTTGCATGCAGACAGTACATTCATTACACATACGGAAATGGATAAAATTAAAAAATAATAAATAAAGATAAAAAAAGAAATCAGAAGAGAAAAAGAGGCCACATTTGATACATGTTTTCACAAAAGGAAAATTCACCATGAAGATTTCACAATATGAATATAAGCACCAAACTCTGGTGCACCAAACTTATATAAGACAATTCTCCAGGACCTCAAGGCACAGATTAACCCAGCACCACTCATAATAGTAGGGAATCAATACCTAACTGCGTCCTTGGACGGTCAACAAGACAAGATTAAACACGGAGAAATCTGAATTGAATGATACGAACACCAAAGGACCTCACAGACATCTACTGACATTTCACCCAAAACCAGAGAAATATACTTGCTATCGCACCCCACAAAAACAGTTCCCAAAACGCCCACATACTAAGACACAGAAAAAAACCTCCACAAAACAAAAAGACTGAAATCATTTTCATGCATTCTATCAGACCATAGTGCAAAAAACTCACTATCAACATAAGGATAAGCCTTACTATCTACAAAGAACACATGGAGAATAAAAACACATCCTCTAATAATGATGGGTCAGGAAGAGATAAAGAAAGAATAAAAGCCATTCCTGGAAATCGAATGACAATGATACTACAACACAACAAACCTATGGGATACTTTCAAGCAGTCCTAACAGGGAAGTTTATAGCCCTGGGTGCCTCATTAGAAAAACAGAAAGAGCACAAAGTGAATGATCTAATCACTGCAGATAAAAACACTTGAGAGACAGAAACAAATGAACCCTAAATGCAATATGACAGGAAGAAATAACAAAAATCGAGCAGAATCAATAAAATAGAAACAAAGAAAAACAATACAAAAAAACTCAATGACTCCGAAAGCTTATTTCTTTGAGAGATAAAAATAAGATAGACCTCTAGCCCAATTAAACCAAAAGAACGAGAGGTCAATTTCAATATAAAACAGAATCCGTGATGAAAGGGAACTATCACAATAGACAATTGAAAAGATCCAGACGATCCTACGGAATTTCAAAAACTCTTACAACCATTATTACTCAAATTGTTCAGAAGGATACAAGCAGAGGGAATCTCCAACTCTCTTCTTCTATGAGCCAGCATCACTCTAATACCAAAACCAGCCAAAGATACAACCAAAAAAAGGTAACTATAACCCATCTCATTAATGAATACCGATGCAAAAGTTCTCAACAAAAATACTTCCAAACCGCATAACAGACCCACATCAAAAAGAACATCCGGGCTGGAGAGATGGTCTAGCGGTTAAGGGCCGACCGCTCTTACAGAGACCCGGGTTCGATCCCCAGCGCCCACATGGCAGGCTGAGAACCGTCTGAAAACTCCAATTCCGGAGAACTCCAGTTCCAGGGGATCCGAGGACCCTCTTCTGACCTCCTCGGCATTGCCCGACATGGGTGCACAAACTACCTGCAGACAGTTACATTCATACACCTACAAAATAAATAAATAAATAAATAAAAAAAAGAACATCCATCATGACCAATTTGGATTCATACACGAGGATGAGAGAATGGTTCAACATATTATAAGCCACAAATAAGAAAAATTGTCACCCTTTTAGAGAAACCACAGTTTGCGGATTAGCATACCATCCAAAATCTGTGTCTATGTCCACAGCTTGGCTTGACATAATATGGTGCTTGCTTATAATGCCTGTACATCCAATGCTTGTGCTTTGTTGTATGACTAAAAAGGGCATTCCACTGGAAAAGCTGTCAACCCTGAAGGGAAACAACCTGAACAGACTGGAGTCCAAATGACAACTCCAAAGAAATTAGACTGTTTTCTTCTCCCCCATTGTCGCCCCTTTCCCAAGCCCAGGGAACAAAACTGCAAGAAGAGTAGGCTGTAGATTTAGGGGCTGCAGAGAGATAGGGGTTAATCATGAGACTACAGGAATATAGTCTGGACTCCTAACTGATCAACATGCCTGTGCATACAAGCTTCTCCAACTGGACTATGGGAACCTTGGGTTGTTCAAAATTTAGACATAGATACTTGCAAAATGCACCAATTACCTAATTGTATGACGTACTGAGTAACATCAATGTTATCTGCAAACAACTGTGTCATTATATTGTAGAATCCCTTAAAAATAAAAAAAATAATAAAATAATAAAAAAAAATAAAATGCAATTCAAACAAAATGAAAAAAATCAATAAATATCATAAAACACATAAGTGGACTAAAAGCCAAAATCCACATGATCATCTCCATTGACACAGAAAAGGCTTTGATAAAAACCAGCATCCCTTCATGCTTAAAGTCTAGAGGGAATTGGATTGGAGGGATCATTTCTCAATTCAATTAAAGCCATATATAGGTAAACCACAGCCAACATGATCCTAAATGGAGAAAAGTCAGAAGCATTCCCCTTAAATGTAGGAATTTGGCAAGGCTGCCGTCTGTCACCACTCTTTTTCAACATAGTGCTTGAAACACTTGATAGGGCAATAAGTAAAGAAAAGGAAGTTAAAGGAGTACTAATTGGAAATGAGGAAGACAAGCTATCCCTTTTTGCTGATGATATGACTGTTTATATAAAGGATGCTAAAAACTCCACCAGAAAACTCCTAGAAATTATTAAGAGTTTCAGTAAAATGGCAAGATACAAAATTAACCTTGAAAAATCAGTAGCCTTTTTTTACACCAACAACAAGCAACTGAAGAAGGAATACAAGGAGACCTTCCCACTCACAATAGCCTCAAAAACTATAAAATACCTAGGAACAAACCTAACCAAGGACACCAAAGATCTCTACAAAAAATTTAAATCCCTGAAGAAGGAAATTGAAGAAGACATCAGAAGATGGAAAGATCTCCCATGCTCATGGATTGGAAAAATTAATATAATAAAGATGTCCATTCTACCCAAATTAATATACAGATTCAATGCGGTCTCAATTAAAATCCCCAAGACTTTCTTCACAGGCTTGAAAAAAAAAAGTCCTTAATTTCATTTGGAAAAACAAAAGACCCTGAATAGCCAAAGCAATCCTGAGTGAAAAGAGAAATATAGGGGGGCAATCTCCATACCAGACTTCAAATTATACTACAGGGCTATAGTCATAAAAACAGGTTGGTATTGGCACAAAAACGGACCTGTTGACCAATGGAACAAAACTGAAGATCCAAATCTGAGCACATACAATTTCAGCCACCTCATATTTGACAAGGGGGCCAAGAAGACACAATGGAGGAAAGACAGCATATTCAGCAAGTAGTGTTGGGAAAACTGGATCACCACTTGTAGAAGAATGAAATTAAACCCTACCTCTCGCCCTGTACAAAAGTCAACTCCAGATGGATCGAAGACCTCAACATGAAACCCCAAACTCTGAAGGCGATAGAAGAAACTGTTGGCTGCAGCCTACAAGACATAGGCATAGGAAAAGACTTCCTAAATCAGACAGCAGCTGCACAAGAATTAAGGTCGAAAATTGACAAATGGGTCCTCATTAAACTCAAAAGCTTCTGTACATCAAAAGAAACAATAAAGTAAGTGAAGAGAAAACCCACAGAGTGGGAGGAAACCTTCACCCTTCACCACAGATACATCTGACAAAGTTGATATGATTGTTTACATAAGACTGGCTAGGATCAAGAAAACAAATGATACCAAGTGCTGGAGAGGTTGTAGGGAAAGAGGAACACTCATCCACTGCTGGTAGGAATGTAAACTCATACAACCACTATGGAAAGCAGTGTGGAGAACACTTGGAAGACTCAAAGTGAGCTTGCCAACTGACCCAGTCATATCACTCCTGGGTATATACCCACAAGACTCAGACTACCACAAAGATACATGCACATATATGTTTATTCACAATAGTGAAGAGCTGGAACAAACCCAAGTGCCCCTCAACTGATGAGTGGATAGAGAAAATGTGGTAAATCTACACAATGGAGTTCAATGCAGTGGTAAAGAAAGATGACATCGGGGCTGGAGCCTGCTCTTTCAGAGGACCCGAGTTTGATTCCCAGCACCCACATGGCAGCTAAGAACTGTCTCTAACTCCAGTTCCAGGGGCAATCCGACACACTCTTCTGACCCCCACAGCATTGCATGACACAGGTGCACCTACCTACATTGAGACAGTACACTCAGACACATAAAAAAAAAGATGGCATCATGAACTTTGCAGGTAAATGGATGAAACTAGAAGATATCACGTTAAGTGAAGTAACACAGTCCGAGAAAAACAACAAATGGTATCCCTCATCTGTGGATGCTAGTGCCAGTTACCTAGTTGTAAAGCAAACTGAGCAACGTTAATGTGATCTAAAAACAACTGTGCTCTTATATTGTGAAACACTTAACAGGTTCTAGAACTAAGCTACCATTTATTTTCAGATTTAGGAATTTTTGGTATATGGGTGGAAGGTATATATGCATATTTTAGAGTAATATAAGATCAAAGGAATGTGGAAAAAACTAGTTTGTCATGACATTATGTCTAACCATAGGAGTGCTTCTTAGTATTTCTTTTTTGTTGTTTTTCTTTTTTGCTTTTTTAAAATTTATTTGTTTTTAATATATATTTTGTACAAGATTATCAAATCTAGACCTGTGTCCCCCAACCTATGCCCCCACCCCACCAGAGCTCATGAATTCCACCAAACATGCTTTTCATCTCTTTCTCAGTATTTCTTGATATTCTCCATGAGGAAGTTGACTGTTTTGAGCAAAAGCTCACTGTTTCAGTCAGTTCTTTGATGCAGTCCTTTCTGTTGTTGTTGTTGTTGTTGGTTTTGTTGCTGTTGTTGTTTCCAATATGCATCACTCCCAACTGCTTGGTCAAAAGCTCAAGGGGCCGTGCACAAGAAATACAACTAGGAAATTGGCACTAGCATCCATAGATGAGGGATACCATTCGTTGTTTGTTTTTCTGGGACTGTGTTACTTCATTCAGCATGATGTCTTCTAGCTCCAGCCATTTTCCTGCAAAGCTCATGATGTCATCTTTCTTTATTGCTGCATAGAACTCCATTGTGTAGATGTAGCACATTTTCTCTATCCACTCATCAGTTGAGGGGCATCTGGGTTGGTTCCAGCTCCTTGCTATTGTGAAGAGAGCTGCAATAAACATGGCTATGCATGTATCTCTGTGGTGGGGTGAGTCTTGGGGGTACATGCCTAGGAGTGGTATGGCTGGGTCGGGTGGCAAGTTCATTCCAAGTCTTCCAAGGGTTCTCCACACTGTTTTCCATAGTGGCTGTATGAGTTTACATTCCCACCAGCAGTGGATGAGTGTTCCCCCTTCCCCACAACCTCTCCAGCACTTGGTATCATTAGTTTTCTTGATCCTAGCCAGTCTTATTGGAGTAAGATGATATCATTTTTTTATTTGTATGAATGTACTGTCTGCATGTAGGTTTGTGTAGCTGTGTCATGCAATGCCGCGGAGGTCAGAAGAGGGTGTCAGATTCCCCTGGAACTGGAGTTCTTCTGGAATTGGAGTTACAGATGGTTCTCAGCAACCATGTGGGTGCTGGGGATCGAACCCGGGTCCTCTGCAAGAGCAGTTGGTGCTGGTATTAGTCAGGGTTCTCTGAAGAAACAGAAGTAACAGGACGAATATATAGTTATATACAATTTATTGATTTGCTCACGTGACAGAGTTCAAGGAGTCCAACAGTAGCTGCACCACACTGGAAAGGCCGAGAGAATCCAGGAACTGCTCAGTCCGCAAGGCTGGATGTCTCAGTAGTCCCAATCCAGTGCTGAACGCCCAAGTGGATTCCAGGAGATCTGCCGGTCTCAGTACACGCTGGGATCCGAAAGGTTGATCACAGCAGCAAGACAGGCAAGCCGCAGGAGAAAAGAAGAAGGGACCAGCTCCTTCTGCCGTGGCCTTAAATACTGCCTGCCTGCAGAAGGTAACGCCCACATTTGGGGTGGGCCATCCGGGTTGAGGCTGTCCAATCAGAAGACCCTTAGTCCAGTCAAGTTGACACCCAGGATTAACCATCACAGTGCTCTTAACCTCTAGGCCATCTCTCCAGCCCCAAGATGATATTTTAAAGTGGTTTTGATTTGCATTTCCTTAATGATTAGTGATGTTAAACACTTCTTAAGGTGTTTTTCAACCATCTCTAATTCCTCACTTGTGAAGTCTCTGTACAGCTCTTTGCTCCATTATTGCATAGGTCTTGTTTTCTTCTTCTTGTTTTTTGAATAGTTATATATTCTGGAATCAATGCTTTTGTCGGATGTTTCTGCAGTGAGGTTTCTCCCACTCTGTGGGTTTTCTTCACTTCTTCTATTGTGTCTCTTTGATGTACAGAAGCTTTTGAGCTTTAATGAGGATTCCATTTGTCAATTGTCGACATTAATTCTTGCGCAGCTGCTGTCTGATTTAGGAAGTCTTTTCCTGATGCCTATCGTCTTGTAGTCTGCAGCCAAGTGTTGTTCTTCTATCGCCGTCAGAGTTGGTTGTGTTTCATGTTGAGGTCTTATCCATCGGAGTTGACTTTTGTCTGGCGGAGGGGTAAGGGTTTTAAATTTCATTCTTCTACAAGTGGTGATCAGTTTTGCCACAACACCACTATGTCTGAAATCTTTTTGCTCTCCATTGGTGGTCGTCTTGGCCCCCTTGTCGAATATGAGATGGCTGAAATTGTATGTGATCAATTTGGTTTTCTTCATTTTGTTTAACCATCATTGGTCAACAGGTCTGTTTTTGGCCTAGTACCAGACTGTTTTTATGACTTATGCCCTATTATATAGTTTAAGATTTGTATAGCGAACCCACCATGATGTGCTCTTTTTCATCTCAGGGTATGTCTTTGGCATTCGATGGTCTTTTGTTTTCCAAATGAAATTTAAGGATTTATTTTCTTCAAGCCTATGAGAACATCCTTGGGGATTTTATTGGATGCCGCATTAATCTGTATTAAGTTTGGGTAAGATGGACATTTATTAAAGATTAATTTTCCAATCCCTTGAGCAGGGAGGTTTCCTATCTTCTTGATGTCATCTAATTTCCTTTCTTCACGGCGATTTAAAACTTTTGTTGTGCGATCTTTGGTGTCTGGTTAGGTTTGTTCTGGTTTTTGATGTTTTGGGCTTTGTGCGTGGGAGTCTCCTTGATCTGTCCTTCAGTCATTGTTGTTGTATGGTGTAACGATAGGCCACTCCACTGATTTTTTAGATTTATTTATTTACATATTTTATTTCAAATTAGACCCGTGTCCCCCATTTCCCCCCACCCCACCAGAGCTCATGCCTTCTAGCAAAAGCATGCTTTTCATCTCTTTCCAGTCTTTTCAATAATTCTCCATGAGGCCTACTATTTTTTTAAGTTAATTTATTATCTGACCACTTTGCTTAAAGCTGTTAATCGTTTCTAGGCGTTTTTCTTGGTGGAGGTTTTTAGCATCCCTTAAGTAAACAAATCATATCATAGCAAATAGGGATAGCTTGAATCCCTCTTTTCCAATTAGTTATCTTTAATTTCTTTTCTGCCTTATTGCTCTAGCAAGCGGTTCAAGCACTATATTGAAGAAGCGTGGTGACAGGGGCCAAGCCTTGCTCTGTTCCTACCTTTAAAGGGAATGTTTTCTGTTTCATTTCCCCATTTAGGCATGATCTTGGTGTATGTCCTGTTATATGCTTTGATTACATGAGGAATGATCCCTCCAACTCAATTCCCTCTAGGACTCTTAAGATGGGAAGGGATGCTGTATTTTGTCAAAGGGCTTTTTCAGCATCAATTGAGATGATGGTGCTGTGGTTTTTGTGTTTCATTCAATTTTATGTGCTTGATGATGTTTATTATTTCGTATGTTGACCCATCCTGCTCTCGGTATGAATCCAACTTGATAATAATGAATGATCTTCTTTGATGTGGTTGTGTATGAGATTTGAGAGTATCCTGTTTAGAATTTGGCATCTGTGTTCATTAGGGAGAGGGTCTGTAGTTCTCCTTCTTAGTTGTATCTTTGCTGGTTTGGGTTTGTACTAGAGTGAAGTGGCTCATAGAAGGAATTTGGGGAGAATTCCCTCGTTTGTATCTTCTAAACAGTTTCAGTAATACTGGTTGTAGTACTTTTTTAAATGTTTCTAGAATTCTTGCATGAAACCATTGGCCTTGGGCTTTTTTTAGTTGGGGGTTTCTTATTACATCTTCAATTTTCTTCATAAATTATGGGTCTGTTTAAGCTGTCAATCTCTTCTGGTTGAGCTTTGGTTGCTTCCAGGATTTCAGATATTCATCCATTTCTTCTCGGTTTTCAAACTTGGTAGGGAATCGGTTTTTGAAGCTTACTCCCATCTGATTTTCTTGATCTTTTCCTTATCTGTTGTGATCTTTCCCTTTTCATCCACGGATTGTATTGATTGGAGTTATTCCTTCTTTCATTGGTTAACTGGGCTAGAGTACTCTCTACCTGTTTATTCTCTCAATGAAACAACTTTTAGATTCATTGATTTTTTTTGCTTGTTTTCTTTGTCTTCTATTCCATTGATTTCTGCTCTTGATTTTTGTTTATTTCTTCCCGTCTGTTGCATTTAGGTTTCATCCGTTGTTGCCTCTCGAGTGCTTTTTTCGCTTTGCAGTGTTAGATCATTCACTTGTGCTCTTTCTGTTTTTCTAATGTAGGCACCCAACCCAGGGCTAATACAACTTCCCTCTTAGGACTTGCTTTTAGGTATCCCATAGATTTTGTTTTGTGTTTGCTCACTGTCATTGTCATTCAGTTCCAGGAATGCTTTTTATTTCTTTATTTATTTACTCTTCCTTGACCCTTCATTATTCACGAGTGTGTTGTTTAGTCTCCATATGTTCTTTTAGGCAGTAGGGGCCTTATCCTGGTGTGATGTTGAGCTTTATTGCACCATGGTCTGATTAGAATGCATGAAAATTATTTCAGTTCTTATTGTATTTGTGGTTTTTTTCTGTCCCAGTATGTGGTTGATTTGGAGAATGTTCCGTGGGTGCTAAGTTAAGCAGAACGTGTATTTCTCTGGTGTTCGGGTCGGATGGAATGTTCGTTAGAGGTCTATGATGTCCATTGGGTGTATCATATTGTTCAGTAGATGTCTTCTGTTTATTCTTGTCCTGTTGCCTGTCCAAAGGGCTCAGTTGGGGTACTGAAGTCCCTACTATGAGTGTATGGGGGTTAGTGTGTGACTTGTTGGGTCCTGGAGAATTGTCTTTATAAGTTTGGCGCACCAGAGTTGGTGCATCTATATTCATAATTGTGACATCTTTCTTGGTGAATTGTTGCTGTGATAAAAATGTAATGGCCCCTCTTTGTCTCTTCTGATTTCTTTCTTTGAAGTCTGTTTTGTCTGATATTAAAATAGCAACACCTGCCTTCTTTTTGGTACCTTTGCTTGGATATTTTTTTCCATCCTTTCACTTTAAAGTGGTGCCTGTCCTTGAGGTTTAAGATTTGTTTCTTGTAGACAGCATATCAATGGGTTCTGTTTCCTAATCAATCTCCCAGTCTGTCTTTTGATTAATATTCACGGTTATGACTGATATGTTTTGGTTGCTTCCTTTTGCCTTATTATCTGTTTGCGGTTTTGGTTTAGGTATTTGCTTCTGAGTTAATGCTTTTAATTGAATTTATCTTTCTAGGTGCCTGCCTCTCTGTTCACGGCCGGCAGGAAAAAGGAGGGGACACACTCTTGTTCTTCCCGACGCAGTTTATTCAGGCAACTCATACATCAACTCTCTCTCCCCCCTTCCAGTGTCCCCTACTAATATACCCTCTCTCAACCCTGCCTCCTGCTAGGGGGCAAGTGCCGTGGCAGTCTCTCATTGGTCTGTAAGTGGTATGCACAATATACGGAAGTCAGTGGACATGCTAATGAGGGTTCAGGTTTGGCGTTCTCTTATTGGCTGGGGAATGCGCTGGGCAGTCAGGCAACAATCAGGCAATAGTCATAAGACCTGGCCAGGGTCCAAAGCTCCATTTTGGCCAATGCCCGCTCTCCACATCTCCCCCTTTCCTTTATAATATGGCAGAGAGAATGCCTGTCTAGGTTCCCCTGCCGAGGTAAAAAATTTTTCTTTTTTTCCTTTTACCCGTCATGGGGTCAAACCAACAGCATGGGTTTGTTCCCTGTCTTAGGTGGGTAATACATGCAGCGGGTCCTACCCGTCTTTGACTACTTCTCTAGCATGCCAAGCCAACTTGAGGTGAACTGCCCAGTTCAATAGCGGCAAGAGCCGGCACGAAGACGCTATTATATGCGCGATTGTTCCGCAATGCGCATCAGACACACAGGACACACAATGACCCGAGCAGGATTATACTGCAACCCAAACCCGCTGTTCCAGCCCACTGCTGTAGGTGATACACTGCCTTCAAAATCAAGGAGATAAACACTAAGAACACGTGGGTTGGGGGGCTGGGTCTGTCTGGTGGGGGTTTTGTTTTGTTTGGGGTTGGTTTGTTGGTTTGTTTTTTGGTTTCGGTGTGTGGGTTGTGCATGTGTGTTGGGGGTCGTGGGGGGTTGTTGGTTGGGTGATGGCGTAGTGGTGGGGTGGTGGGTGTTTTTGTGTTTGTGTTGTGTGGGTTTTTGTTGGGGTTTGTTGTTTCCTTGCTTGTTTAGGGGGTTGTTTGGTGGGTCTTTGGTGTGTGTGTGGTTTGGTTGGTTCTTGGGGTTTTGGTGTTCTGTTTGGTGTTTTTGTGGTCTTGGGGGGGGGTGTGGGGTTGCTGGTTGTGGGCTGGTTTTGTGGCTTTTGGTGTTTGGTTGGTGTTGGGTTGTGGTGTTGGTTTCTCTGTGGGGTGTTTTTGTTGTTGGTTTGGTTTGGGGTCTGCGTCTTCGGGGGTGTGTTTGGGGTTGGTTCGTCTTTGTGTTTTTGCTTTGCGTGTGTTGGGGAGTTTTTTGATGTTTTGGTTGGTTGGTGGGTGGTTGGTGGTTGGTGTTTTTGTTTTCGGGGGTTTGGGTGGCGGGTTGTGGGGTGGTCTTTGGGGGTGCGTTGGTTGTTGGTTTTGGGTGTGTGGGGGTGTTGGGGGGTGGGGGGGTTTTTTTTTGGTTTTGTTTTTGTGGGTTGTTTTGGGCGGTCCCTGTGGGGTGTTGGTGGGGGTTTGCTGGTCTTGGGGTTTGCTGGTTGGGGTGAGGTTTGTGTGGTTTTTTTTTGTGTGTTGTGGTTGTTCTTGTGTGGTTGTTGTGGGTGGTGGTGGTGGGGTTTTGTGTGGGGGGTGGGGGTGTTTTGGCGGTTCGGTTGGTTGTGCGTGTGTGTTGGTCTGTTGTTTTTCGTGGGGTGTTTTTGTGTGGTTTTGGTGTGTGGGGTTGATTTTTGTTTTTGGTTGTGTGGAGGGTGTTTTGGGTGTGTGTTGTTTGTGTGTGTTGTGTTTGTGTTGTGTTTCGTGGTTGTTTTTGTGCTTTGGGGGTTTGGGGGTGGGGTGTGGTTGGTTGTTGGTTTGCTTGGTTTTGGGTGGTGGGTGTGGTGGGTGTCGGTGTGGTGTGTGTGGTGTGGTTGGGGTGTGTGTGTATTTGTTTTTGTCGTTCTGTGGGGTTAGTTTGTCGGTGGCGTTGGGTTTTGGTTGTTGTGGTGTTTGGGTTGTGTAGTTGGTGGTGTGGTTGGGTTTGGTGGTGCGCTCTTGGGTTGTGGTTTTTTCTGGTTTTTTGTTGTGTGGTTGGGTGTGGTGTGTGGGTTTGGGGGGGTGTGGGGTTTGTTGGGGGGGGGTGTTTTTTTTTTTTTTTTTTTTTTTTTTTTTTTTTTTTTTTTTTTTTTTTTTTTTTTGTTGTTTTGTTTGGTTGGTTTTTGTGGGTGTGTGTGGCTCGTGTTGGGTGTGGTTTGTTTTTTTCGTTGGGTTGGTTGGTTGGTGTTGTGTGGGGGCGGGTGGTTGTGTTTTGTTTTGGTTTTTTTGTTCTTTTGTGTTGTGTGGGTGGTTTGGTGGTTTTGTTGTTTTTGGTTGGTTGTGTTTTGGTTGTTTGGTTTTGCTTGTTTTCGGTTTTTTTGTTGTTTTGGGTGGGGTTTTTTTGGTGTTTTTTTTTTTTTTTTTTTTTTTTTTTTTTTTTTTTTTTTTTTTTTTTTTTTTTTTGTTGGTGGGTGGTGTTTTGGGTGTTTGCGGTGGGGTTGGCGGTTGTTTTGTTGTGGGGTTTGTTTGTTTTCCCCTTTCCTCCTCCTATTTTTTTTTTTTTTGTGTTTTGTGTTTGTTTTTTTGGTGTGTGTTTTGTGTTTGTGGTTGTGTGTGGGGGTTGGGTGTTGGGTGTGTTTGTGGGTGTGGATGTGGGTGTTTGTGTCGGTTCTGGGTTTTGGGGGTTGTTTTTTGGTTGTTTTGGTGGGGTTTGTTGTCGGTGGGTGTGTCGTTGTTGTTCTGTGGTGTGGTTTTGTTGGGGTGGGGGTTTTTTGGTTTTTTTTGGGGTGGGGTGGGGTGTGTGTTTCGGGGGTTGCTGGTTGGTTGTGTTTTGTTGTGTGGTTGGTGTGCTGTTGCTGTGGTCTTTTGGCGCTTCTTTGGTTTTGTGTTCTTTGTGGGTTGTTGTTTTGTTTGTTTGTTGGGGTTTGGGTTGGGTGGGGGTTTTGGTTTGGTTGGGGTTTTTTTTTTTTTTTTTTTTTTTTTTTTTTTTTTTTTTTTTTTTTTTTTTGGTTTTTTTTGGTTGGGGGTGTGTTTGTTTGGGGTTTGTGTTGGGTTGAGGGGGGTGTTTGGGGGTGTCTTGTTTTGGGGCGTGTGTGGGGTTGTTGTTGGGGGGTTGGCGTGTTGTTTGTGGGTTGTGTTTTTTTGTTTTTTAAGGGGGGCGTTTGTGGTGGGTTGGGGTGTGGGGGGGTTGTGTTGGTTGGTGGTTTGCTTGGGGTGGGTTTGGGGTTGTGTGTGTGGGGGGTGTTGTTTTTTGGGGGTGTTTGGTGGGTTTTTGTTTTGTGTTTGTTGGGTGGGTTTCTTTTTGGGTTTGTGGGGTTGTTTTGTTTTGGGGTTGTTGGTTTTGGTTGCGGTGGTGGTTGGGGTTTGTGTTTTGTGTTTGGTTTGGTTGTTCTTGGTGGGGTTTGTTTTTTGGTTGTTTGGGGGGGGGTTGTTTGGTTGTTTTTTTTTTTTTTTTTTTTTTTTGTTTATTTGTTTGCTTTGTTCTTTCCTTAGGGGTGGGTTGGTGTTTTGGTTGTTGGTTGTGGGGGGGTTTGTGTGTGTGGTGTGGGGGGGTTTTTGGGGTTTTTTTGTGGGGTTGTGTGTTTTGCGGTTTGTTTCTCTTTTTTGTGGTGGTGTAGGTGTTGTTTTGGGTTGTGTGGGTTGTGTGGGTTGTATGGGTTGTGTGGGTTTTTGGTGGTTTGCGTTTGCGTTTTGTTTTTGGGGTGTTTGTTTTTCTTTTTTTTTTTTTTTTTTTTTTTTTTTTTTTTTTTTTTGTGTGTGTGTGGGCGTGGCGGTTTTGTTGTTTTTTTTTGGGGGGGGGGGCTTGTTTTTTTTTTTTTTTTTTTTTTTTTTTTTTTTTTTTTTTTTTTTTTTTTTTTTTTTTTTTGTTGTTGTGGTTGGTGGTGTTTTTGGTTGTGTGTGTTGGCTTGTGGTTTTGTTTTTGTTGTTTGTTGGCGTTTTGTGGGGGTTTTTTTTGGTTTGTGTTTTGGTGTTTTGTGTTTTTTTGTTGGTGTGGTTTTGGTTGTTGGGGTGGTGTTTGTGGGTTTTGGGTTTTTTTAGTTTGTTGGAGGTGGGGTTTTGGTCGTTGTTTGGTGTTGGGGGTTTGTGGGGTCGTTGTCTTGTGTCGGTTGTTTGTTGTGCGTGGTTTTCGTTTGGTGGTGCTGTTTGGGGCTTGGTGTTTGTGGTTCGTGGGTGGTTTTCTGTCTTGTTGGGGGTGGGGTGTGTTGGGGGGTGTTTCGTGTTTTTTGGGTGGGTTGTGTGTGTGTTGGTTTGGGGTTTTTGTTTGGTGTGGTGTTGGTGTTTTGCTGGGGTGCGGTTGTTTTGGTTGGTTGGGCCGTTTGGTTCTTGTTTTGGGCGTGTGTTTGTGTGTTGGGTTTTGGTGTGTTTGTTTTTTTATTTTAAAAAACTTTTTTTTTTGGGGGGGTTTGGGTTGGTTTGGTTTGTGAGTCTTTTTTGGTTTGGGGGGGGTGTGTGGGTTGCGGGTGTTTTTGTGTGTTTGGGGTGTGGGGGTTTTGTGGTGGGGGTGTGGGTTTGTGTGTTTTCGTGTGTTGGGTATTTTGGGGTTGTGTTGTGTGTGGGTTTTTGGTGTTTGTCTTTGTTTTTGTGGGCGTTGTTGTTTTTGGTGTTGGGGTTGTGGGCGGGGGGGTTGTTTGTTTGGGTTTGGGTGGTTTTTGCCGTTGGGGTGGGTGTCGGTTGTGTCTCGCGTTTGTGGGTTGGGCGGTGGGACGGGTTGGGGTTGGTGTTGCTGTTTTGTTGGGTGTTTGGGCTTTGGGTGGTGTTTGGGGGGGGGCTTTTTTTTTTTTGGTGTTTTGTTTGGGTGTTGTTCTGTTTGGTGGGTGTTGTTTTGTTTGTTTTTGTTTTGTTTTGGTTTTTTGTTTTTTTTGGTGTTTTGTGTTTGGGTTGGGTTGTGGGGGTTTTTTGTTTGGTTTGTTCGTTTGTTTGGTTTTTTTTTTTTTTTTTTTTTTTTTTTTTTTTTTTTTTTTTTTTTTTTTTTTTTTTTTTTTTTTTTTTTTTTGTGTGTGTGTTGGGGGTGGGTGTGGCGGGTCTTTTTTCGTTGGTGATTTGGGGGTGTTGGGATTGTGTTGGTGTTTGGTTGGGTTGTGGTGTGTGGGGGTCGGGGTGGTTGGTTTGGGGGTCGTTTTGTTGGTTTTTTTTTGTTTGTTGTTGGGGGTCGGGTTTTGGTGGTTTGTGTGTGTTTTGTAGTGTTTTCGGTTGTGAGTTTTGGGTTGTGGGCTTGGTTGGGGGTTTGTGGTTGGTGGGTTGTGTGGGCGGTGGTTGTGTTTGTGGGATGTGTGGTGTGGGTGGTGGGTGGGGGGTTTTGGGTTTTTTTCTTGGTGTGTGCTCTTGTTTTTTGTGGTGTGTTTGGCTGGTTGTTTCGGGGTCGGTTGGCTGGGGTGTTCTTGGTTGTGTGTTGGGGGTGATGTGGTGGGGGTTGTTTGGTTGTTTTTTTCTTTTTCTGTTTTTTTTTTTTTTTTTTTTTTTTTTTTTTTTTTTTTTTTTTTTTTTTTTTCTGTTGTTTTTTTTGTCGGTTTTTTGTTTGTTTTTTGGTTTGGTGTTTTGTGTGTGTGTTGTTTTTGTGGTTGTTTGGTTTGTTGTTTTGTTGTTTGATTTTTGGGGGGTGGTGGTGGGGTTGGTTGGTTTTCCGTGTTTCTTGTGTTTCTGTTGCACTTTGTGTGTTTGTTGGTGTGTGGTCGTTTTGGTGGTTGTGTTTGGTGTTGTGTTTATTTTGGGTGGTGGTTGTGTTGTGTGTGGTGTGGTGTTGTGGTTTGGGTTTTTTTTTTTGGTGTTTGGTTTTGGTTTGGTGTGTTGGTTTTGTGGGGGTGGGGGTTTGGTTGGGGGCGTTTTTTTTTCGTGGGTGGTTTGTGTTGTTTGTTTGGGTTGTTTTTGGTTTTTTTTTTTTTTTTT
>VZQC01003761.1:1319552-1352052 GCA_009823505.1 Rhizomys pruinosus | reverse complement strand
GTTGTTGGTTTTATTTTGTTCTCGTGGTTTGGTGGGTGGTTTCTTTGTTGTGCGGTTGGTGGTGGGTGGGTTATTTTTGGGGTGTTCGTTTGGTGGTGGTTTGGGGTTTGTTTGTTTTTTGGTTTTTGTGTGGTTTTTGGGTGGTTGTGTTGGTTTGTTTTTGTTTTGGCTGGTGGTGTGTGGTTTGTTTGGGGTGGGGTTGTTTTGCTTGGTGGGGGTTGTTTCGCGTGGGTTGTGTGTGGAGTGGTTGTGTTTTTTTTTTGTTTTTGCGGTTGTTTGTTTTGGGTTGGCGTGGTTCGTGGGTGGTTTTTGTTGGGGGGTTTTTTGTGCGTTGTGTGTTTTTTTAGATTTGGGTTGGGTGCTTTGTTTGGTTGGTGGTTCTGTTTGGTGTTGTGTTGTTTGGTGGTTGTGGTGTGGTTTTGTGGGGCGGAGTGTGGTTGTTGGGGTGGTGTTGGTGTTGGTTTTTTTTTTGTTTTTTTCTGGGTTTTTTTTAAATATATATACATACACATGTGTGTGTGTGTGTTGTTTGTGGGTGTGTGGTGGTTTTTCGGGGTTTTGTGTTGTTTGTTTGTTTGTTCTTGTGGTGGGCTTTGGGTTGGTGGGGGGTTTTGTGGGTTTTGGTTTTTGGTTTTGGTTTTTTTTTTTTTTTTTTTTTTTTTTTTTTTTTTTTTTTTTTTTTTTTTTTTTTTTTTTTTTTTTTTTTTTTTTTTTTTTTTTGTTTGTGGGGGGTTTTTTTTTTTTTTTTTTTTTTTTTTTTTTTTTTTTTTTTTTTTTTTTTTTTTTTTTTTTTTTTTTTTTTTTTTTTTTTTTTTTTTTTTTTTTTTTGTTTTGTTTGGGGGGTTGGTGGGGTGTGTGTGGGTGTTTTTTTGTTTTGGTTTGGTTGGGTTGGTTTTTGTGTTTTTTTTTGTTTTTCTTTTGTGTTGTGTTTTTTGGTGTTGTTTTTTTGTGTGTGGTTTGTTTTTTTTTTTTTTTTTTTTTTTTTTTTTTTTTTTTTTTTTTTTTTTTTTTTTTTTTTTTTTTTTTTTTTTTTTTTTTTTTTTTTTTTTTTTTTTTTTTTTTTTTTTTTTTTTTTTTTGTGTTTTTGGGGGGGTTGTTGGTTGTTGGGTGGTTGTTGTTATTTTTGGGGGTTGTTGTTTGTTTTTGTTTGGGGTGGTGTTTTGTGGGGTGGTGTTTTGTTTGGGTTTTTGTTGTGTTTCTCTGTGTTTCGGTCTGTGTTTTGTGTTTTTCTTGGTGTGTGTGTGTGGTCCTTTGGGTTTTGTGGCTGTGGGGTGGTGGTGGGTTTTTTTTTTTTGGTTGGGGGTTTTTTTTTTTTTTTTGGGTTGTGGGGTTGTGTGGTTTTGGTTTGTTTTGTGGTGTTGGGTGGTTGGTGTGTTTTTTTTTTGGTTTGGTGTTTGGTTCGGGGTGTGTGTTTTTGTTGGGTGTTGTTGTTTGTGGGTGTTGGTTGGTTGGTTGGTTTTTTGTGTTTAGGGTGTGGGTTGTGTTGTGTTGTGTTGTGTGTTGTGTTGTGTGTTGTTTCGTTTTGGGGGTTGTTGCTTGGGCGTGTTTGGGTTTCTTTGTTTGTGTTTGGGGTTTTTGGGGTTTGGGTGGTGTGTGTTGTGTGTTTGTTGGGGGGGTGGAGGTGGTGTTTGTTTGGTGTTGGTTGTCTGGAGCGTGTTGGTGGTGGGCTTTGTTGTGGTTTGGGTGGGTTTGTGCTGGTTTTGGTTGTTGGTTTGCTTTTTTGTTTTTTGGGTTGTTTTTGTTGGTGGGTTGTGTTTGTGTGTGGTGTGGGTGGTGGGGTGTGGTGTGTGGGTGTGTTGCGGGGTTGGGTTTTCTGTTCTTGTCGGGTTGGTTTTTGTTCGGAGTCTGGGGTTTGTTTGGGTTGTTTGGGGTTGTGGTGATGGTTGTGTTGGTGGTGTTGTTGCTGGTGGTGTTTTGTGTGGTGGGTGTGTGTTTTTTTTTGTTGGTTTTGTGTGTTGGTTTTTTTGTCTGTTGTCTTTGTTGGGTTTTGTGTGGTGGTCTTGCTTTGTTGTTTGTTTTTGTGGGTTTCTTTTTGTGTTTTTGGTTGGTTGGTTGGTGGGGGGGTGTTGTCTTTTTTTGTGTTTGTCTTGGTTCCTTTTGGGTTTGTTGGTGGACAAGTCTACTCGTGTAGAGTTGGTGTGCACGATGGATGAGCGGGGTTCTTCCAATAGAGAGTCGAGTCCACCGGACCAGTTTCTGTTAAATGATGTGAGAGAACAATCACTGTCCTGGGATAAGTTAGTAATCAGTTGGAAGCCCAGTAATCCGTTTAGGGGCAGGTGTATTGTCTCTTGTACTGCTGCTAATTTGTCATCTAATGGTAAAAAAAGGGACTTCCATGTTATCATTGGTTGCAAAAAAAAGCGGGGGAATACTTGCGCTGAATTGGTGACTGGGATAGGTTTAGGGAACACTGTCGTCAGCCCCAATGAAGCTCTTCCATCATCGCCATGGGCCATGGCACCATCATCACGATTATCCCACACTTCCACATCTTAAACCACTCGGGTGAGCCTTTCCGGGATCCAAAGAGGTTGTTGATGATCCTGAGGAAAAAACACAGACAGCTCCTCGCGCCCATGTTAGGACCGGGTCCGGGACATACCATTTTCCTGTAAGTCTGTCCTTACACATTACAAGCTCTTTTGAAGTGTTATCTGTTTGTGTGTGCTGACCGCCCGTGCTTATCTAAACTTAAAAAATTAATAAAAAAGCGAATCGCCCAAGTCTTTCCTTTGGAGTGAGCCAGAGCTTATTCCCCCCTTTGTTTTTTGAAGCACTTATTTAGTGTACGATGAGCATGCTCAATAATGCCTTGTCCTTGTGGATTGTATGGAAAACCATGAGTGAGGCGAATGCCCATCATCAAACAGAAGGAGGTAAAGGAGCCTGACGTATAAGCTAGGCCATTGTCAGTCTTTAACTCTTTAGGCTGTCCCCAGGCTGTCCACACCTGGAAACAATATTCGCGGACATGACGGGCCTATTCTCCAGAGTGTAGGGAGGCAAAATGATTCCTGAGGCGGTATCAACAGATACATGCACTATTTTTAATTTGCCAAATTCAGGATAGTGAGTGACATCCATCTGCCATACATGTAACAGGAGGAGACCCCTGGATTAATCCCAAGGGACTGTTGCGGCAGAAGTGGGCCACATTGATGACAATTTTTTAAAATATGTTTCACGAGCATCCGGCTCGAGAGAGTGAAATCGGGAGCAAGCCATTTTAGAATTAAAATGAAAGCGGGAGTGAAAGGTGCGTGCAAGTTCTTGAGGGGAGGAGAGAAAACACCTCAGAGCTCTGGACGCCTTATAAACTGAATCATTGCCTTCAGCTACCGGGCCGGGCAGTCCAGTGTGAGCCCAAATATGCTGAACAAAGAATGGGTGGTCTCTCTGGAGAATGAGCATGTTTAAAATACGCAGAAGAGACCCGACGGTTGACCTGAGATTGATCTTTCCTACTACCTTGAGCCTTTTTAGGATATTAACAACATATTGACTGTCAGAAATCAGGATGAAAGGAGCATTAAAGGTCTGAAACACTGTTATAACTATTTTGAGCTCAATAACTTGAGGGGAGGAAGGAGATAATGGTACCATGACTGGAGGTGCTCCTGCCACCATATAAGCTCCTTGCCCTGTCTTAGATCCATCTGTAAATATGAGAAGGGCACTGTTCAGTGGGGCAGATGCAGTGATACGGGGGAAAATTACAGGATGAGCAGAAGCGAAATGCAACAAAGGGTCCCTAGGATAGTGATTGTCAAGTGTGCCCGGGAAAGAACAACGCAGGATGGCCCAAGGACTAATGATGCAGATAGGATCTCAAATTGTTGTTTGGTGTAAGGAACAATGATCATCTGCGGAGAGACTCCATGGTCTCTACTCCCAAGAACCTTATAGTCCCACCTTACCTGGGAACTTACCGGCTAGCCCACCTGCCTGCGTCTGGTTCTGAACCATGCTCGCACTGATGGAGGTTCCCCAAACGGGCCACCACTTGCCGCTCTCCTCGTCGTTCTCTGTTCCCGGCCAGCAGGAAAAAGGAGAGGACACACTCTTGTTCTTCCAGACGCAGTTTATTCAGGCAACTCATACATCAACTCTCTCTCCCCCTTCCAGTGTCCCCTACTAATATACCCTCTCTCAACCCTGCCTCCTGCTAGGGGGCAAGTGCCGTGGCAGTCTCTCATTGGTCTGTAAGCGGTATGCACAATATACGGAAGCCAGCGGACATGCTAATGAGGGTTCAGGTTTGGCGTTCTCTTATTGGCTGGGGAATGAGCTGGGCAGTCAGGCAACAATCAGGCGATAGTCATAAGACCTGGCCAGGGTCCAAAGCACCATTTTGGCCAACGCCCACTCTCCACACTTTCTTCTGTCCTTTGAATTGCTTCAAGTATTCTCTGAAGGGTTGGTTTTCCAGACATGTATTCTTTCATCTTGTTTATGTCATGGAAGGTTTTTCTCTCTCCTTCATCTATAATCGACATTTTTGCTGGTTATAGTAACCTGGGTTGGCATCTATTGTCCTTTAACATTGGGAATGCTTTGCTACACGTTCTTCTTGCTTTCATAGTTTGCACTATAGGTCACTTGTTTTTCTCTTGTGGCTTTAAGGATTTTGTCTTTGTTTTGGGTGTCATCATAGTTAAAATGCTATGATGTGGCATGGAGAGTTTCTTTTCTGATCTTGTCTGTGTGGAGTTCTATGTTCTTCTTGTATTTGTATTGGTTTGTCTTATTTTAGTTTGGGGAAATTTTCATCTATTATTCTGCTGATCTGATCAATACCATTCTCTTGGAATTCTTCTCCTTCCTCTATTCCTATGATACGGAGGTTTGATCTTTTCATAGTGTCCCACAGTTCCTGGTAGTTCCACTTTTGTGTATTTAAAATTTTTTCATAATCTTTACTTGAGGTTTTTAGTTGTTCTGTGTTATCTTCCAGGTCTGATATTCTTTGTTCTGCTTACTGCATTCTGCTTCTGAGGCTTTTTCCATTCCTTTCCTCTTGATTGGATGAGTGTTTGATATCCTTTTTCATTTCCTCTTCTGATTTCTTTAGTATTTCCACTTCCTTTTGGAGCTTCTCAATCCCTCCTGTAGCTCTTTTCTTTGCTGGTTGGTTTCCTTATCTTTTTCAACATGGGATCTTTTCAGTGTTTCCACTTCCTTCTTGAGTTCTTCATTCTCTATTTCTTAATTCTTTGATTTGCTCTTATAATCATGCATTTCTTTAAGTATGTTCACGATTGTGTTTCTGATGTCTGTGTCCTGGGCCATCCCCAGGGGGATCCTACTGTAGGAATCTTCCACAAGGTTGGTAGAGCTTGGTGTGGGATTATCCAGCACCTTTTTCATATTGTCTCTTTTTCATGTTCCTGGCATATGGGCTTCTCCTTGCCTGTATTCCAATGTGAGTCCCAAATGCCTCTTCACTGTGTTGAAGGCTTGCTTTGCTTGCCTCCTTCAGATCCTTTGTAATCCCAGTTGGCATGCGGGGGGGGGGTGCTCTTTAGCCCGAGCCCTGGGTACCTGCAATTCAGGAGGTCTTGGGAGATCTCCGATCCACTTCTTAGTATTTCTTATACAAGGCTGCTTGAGCATTTGTCCAAGCATTTTCTAAAATATTATAAAATAGTTAAAAGTATCAGGCTGGTGAAACTTAGCTTTTCTGGATGCTTAACAACCATACTTAATGCCCATGCCAGTTTGCCCGAGGTTCTTAAGAGATAACTTTGTTCCTTGCCCTCAGAGGTCAACTAGGTCCCAGGGGACTATGCATGGGGGAATCTCTTGAAATGTCCTGCAAATGTGAATCACCAGTCTTCCTGTGCAGGGAGGTCTTGGAGATCCACTAATGAGACTTCCACCAGTGTCCAGTCTATAAGGAGGAAAGACTGCTCATGCTTCAAAAAGGGAAGTCTGGTCTAGCAAGACCTTATTTTGTCCTTGAGTAGATGGAACTGGTGATTGAAAAGCCAAAAGGAGCCAGGGACTCCCTCCCACTCACCCCCCCCCAAAAAAAAACCAGAGTATGACTTGTGGACCAGATCCTCAACTGACCTTGAGAAAACAAAATCGTTGGTTAATCTGGGCTAACTGTGTGGCCTTAAACATCCAGAAGGAAAGTATAACCAGAAATAAATAAATAGTAAGGCTTGAGAAATTGTACTTCAGGTATAAAACTTGAGATCTTAGTAAAAAGACAAAAGAGCACAGTTGTTTTGCCTGTCTTACTGACAAGTGCAGCTACCCTGTGGCTGCCACTGCTTTTGCCATCCTTCAAAGATGTGAGAAGACACAGCTTTTTAACCTTCCAATATGGACTGAAGACTCAGGTCTCTCCAAGAATCATCCAAACCTTCAGTGCAGATGGGAAATGCTGAGACATCCAACTTGTGGACTGAACTACTACTGGGGTTTCTACTTCTTCAGAATATAGACTGCCATTGTTGGACTACCCAGGGTGTATCATGGAGACCAGTACAGGAAGATCAAGACAGGACGTAGTGCTTACTGGACCTCATTTGGTGACCATGGGAAGGGAAGACCCCAGTGTGGAGCACAAGGGCAGAACTGATGGTGGTTTGGGCTTGCCAAGGAGGAGACTTCAAACATGACATCTTTCAGCCTAATAAAAAAATCATAAGCTGAAGATGCTAAACCCTATGATCTATGTGGCATGCATATGTACATATTTTGGAGTGATGCATATTGGAAGGAACAACAACAACAAGAAGAAAAAGACTGGGTCAAAGACCTGACTGAAACGGTGAACTTCTGCTCGGAACAGTAAACTTCTGCATTGAGAAAAACTGAGAAAAAGAGGAAAAACATGTTTGGCAGAATGCATGAGCTCTGGTGGGGTGGGAGGGCAGTGAGGGGGTCATGGGTCTAGATTTGATTTATAATATAATTTTGTATGAAATGCACAAAGCTTCAATAAAACATTGGTGAAAAAAGATGTTCTGTATGAAGCACACAAAAATTCAATAAAATTTTCACAAAAAAGCCAGTTAGTATTGCCTCCACCTGAACAATGCTTCTGTTCTCTCTTCCATTTCCAGAGTGCCTCTGTACCAACTCCTTGACATGATAGCAAGCAGTGGGGGAAGCTAGAGATAGCAATAGCTTGCCCTCACTCCATGACAGGTCAGCCTCCCATCACTCTGACCTTGTCTGTGCAATGCCTTGGCAGGCTCCCTCAAACCCACCCTGACAACTCCTCTTCACTAACCTCCTGCCCCCATCAACAGTGGAAGGGGGGGATGTCAAAGCCCTCAGAGCCTGCTAGTCTCAAAGGCAGTGCAAGATTCTAAAGGCCATACTCAGCTAAATGTTTTTGCTTCTTGACTCTTTCCTCTTTAATTGCAGCATAATTTGCATTTATATGAATTCATTCTGCCATTGGGTTGTGGGCAGTGTTGATGATGATCGACACGCCATAACTTCCCATCCATGGCTAGAGAGCCAGCAAGGCAGCAGCTGCCTCTGATAAAATCCTTTCCAATTAAACAGTTCATTGGACATGTCATGGTTTGGGGTTCTTGTTATCTTCTGATGTGCACACCTCCTGTATATTTCTTTATACCCATCATCATAATAAGGTCCTGGAACAGAAGATGCTCAGAGAGTTATGCTTCCCCACTGAGAGTCTTTAATGACATTGATTTTTAAAATCAGGCTCCTTCCACTTGCATGGGAAGCAGAGCTTCTTTTTGGATCATTCTGGGCTTTGCAGTCCCAGGTCTCTTGTCTAAGTGCATCAGATGCTCTCCAGGATGAAACATGCCACAGATGTCGACAAAATAACACTGGCCCTTGTTCTAGTTTAATTCTGTTGTGATGACAAAATGCTCTGACCAAAGCAGTTGAGGGGAGGAAAAGGTGAACTTCAGCTTATAAGGTCACCATTGAGGGAAGTCGGGCCAGAAACCCAAAGAGGAAACCATGAAGCAATGCTGCTTACTGGCTTGCTCACAGGGTCAGCAATAACTGCCTCTCTTTAGAGCCCAGGACCCACCGTGGGCTGCACCCTCCTGCATCAATTAACAATCAAGACCGTCCCTACACCCTGCCCATAGGCCCACAGGCAGCACTTCACTCAGATTCCCTGCTCTGTCGACTCCCGGCTGTGTGGACTTGACAGTTTAAACTAAGACAGATGACTAACAGAAGGCATATACCAAGTTTAAATGTTGCTGAAGTTTTCTCCAGGCCCTCCAGAAGATGTGGCTCTCCTAGAGGGTCTCTGCACCTGGCCAGCATGTCCCACCTTGAACAAGGTTCAATTTGAAGCACATGTAGGCAGTATAAATGCTTACCAATTAAAGATTATTTCAATGACCGTGCCTTCCCGAAGCCCAGACCATGCTACTGCCCCAAACACTGATAAAAATACACCACTTTCTATTTCAACACCAACATCCAAATTTCTGAAGAAATCAGCCTGGTTAAATAAGTAAGACAGATTGAGTCAGAATTCTGTCTCCGCCACCTGCTGGGAGTTGTCCTAAGGCAAGTTATCTCAGCAGAGTGCCACTGGCCACAGCTGTAACACAGAATCAACGCAGCTGGTCTGTTTCTTTTGTCATGAAAATTGAGCAGAATGATTTCATTAATTATTGGTCAATCTCAAGACCTGATCATTACAACCCTTCTTTCCTTTTCCTTAGCAGATGGCTCAAGGCCCTTTGGGATTCTTCCTGCCTGTCTTCTAGCATCTCCTTAGTGGCACCTGGAATTCCTTGGCACCCCACTGAGAACACTTACAGATCTCTTGACTCTTTCCAGCAGTCCCTTCTTGAAATGTTCTTCCCCCTCTTTCTCCACCTTATAGTCATTTAGAGCCCACACAAATGTCGTCGCATTTGTAAACCACCACTCCAAACAAAATCATTCTCACACAACCACCGTCTTTGCCACACACCACGTACCTGCGATACAGGACCTGTTTCCAGCATGTGTATAGCTGGTCGCCCATTTCTTCTCCTTCAACATGTATTCTTGGCACACTGCTACCTCCTGTTCTCCTTCGCCATCTCGGCTTCTCTCCTTGACCTCCTAACTGTGGCTGCCCACTGGTTCTCCAGGCCATTTACTTCTCTGTGTAAGTCCTTTCATGATCACACACGATTCCACACTATTCATACAGTCTATATGCCAATGATGATGTTTTTCAGGATTGTGTGTCCAGCCTTGTGCACACGACCTCCAGAATCACCTGCCTGGCTGCCTTCATGGCATGTCTACTTAGATGCCTAATAAACACCTCAGCTCCAAAACCAAGTCACTAGTCTCCCCACAAACCTGCACTTACTAGAGCCTGGCCCAGAACAACCCCATCTTCCCAGTCACTCCAAACTCCTCTCCTGTTCATTTTCCAGCAACAAACCCCATGTCCAACCACCTTCAAATCCACCCTTCTCCCCACAGCCCCTGCAGTCGCCGGGACCACCATCGGCACCATCGGCACCATCACACCATCAGCACAAAGACCTACACTCCAGTCTGCACTTTTCTTCCCTTGCTCCACACAGACCCCACCAGCTCGAGCAATTCTAGTAAATGTAAGTCAAGTCAGAGCCCTCCTCAGTTCAAAGTGCCCCGGGGGCTTCTCACCATGCCCACAACAAAAGCCAAAGTCACTTCAGTCAGCCATGTCTGCTTTGACCTCATCTTCTGCAACTCTCCTGACTGTATCAGGTCCACTCTTGACATGTCTCACTTCAGGGCCGTGGCACCTGCCATTCCCTGTCCTCCAGAAGTGCACATTCTTCACGGACACTGGAGTGTCCGTTCCAATGTCTCCTTTTTTTTTTTTTCTTTTCGAGACAGGGTCTCCCTGTAGCCCCAGCTGTCCTTGAACTCACAGAGATCCATCTGCCTCTGCCTCCCCTAATGTCTCCTTTTTATAAGGGGAATAATAAGGCCTTAATAAGTGACCTAAGACCTTTTTAAAACTGCAACTCCTGAGATCAAGAGTAGAATGATGAGTGAGGGTGGCGGGCTGGCATGGAGAGGCATGTCATGTGTTCTTTACAGTGAGGACTCTGTCCTCTCAGCGCCTTCCTTCTCCCTTCTACTCATACGTACACAGCACACGCTTCACTTGTGCTTGCCTGACCTTCATCACCCCATCAGCAAACCAGGACAAAGCTCTGCTTAGCTGATATATGTAACAGTGCATGGGGCAACATGGGTCTCAAGCGGGGCCCCGTCATGTACTGTAAAAATCAATGAATGTAGGGGACTGAAGAGAGAAGCCTGCTCTTGTACAGAACCTGGGTTTGGTTCCCAGCACCCATACACTGATTAACAAATGTCTAAAACTCTAGTTCCAGGGGATCCAACTCCCTCTTCTCATCTCCATGGGCATTGCACACACAAGGTACACTTACATACAGGCAAGACACTCATACACATAAAATAAAATAAAAATTAATTATAAATGATTTGTTGTAAGTATATACATTTAAACAAAACTTGGCAGTAGGGGAAAATGTCACTTAGTTTGGAAAATAAAGACTAGAGGGGTGGTTGTTAAAATCCTGGGGATGGAGAGATGGCTAAGCGATTAAGAGCTGAGACTGCTCTTGCAGAGGACCTGGGTTCAATTCCCAGAATTGGTAGCTAAGAGCCGTCTGTCTTAGGCCAGGTGTGGTGGCACACACCTTTAATCCCAGCACTCAGGAGGCAGAGGCAGGCAGATCTCTGTGAGTTCAAGGCCAGCCTGGTCTACACAGTGAATAACACGCCAGCTGAGACTAAAGGGAGACCCTGTCTCAAAAAGAGAAAACAAAAATAAAATCCTAAAATTCCCTAAATTACTGCCAGCACCTGTCCATGCGGGTGTCTAATGACTTGCTCATTTTTGCTTTTTCTCAATGCTTTTCCATGTTTTCCAATTTTTTGTTTGTTTTTTTTTTTACAGTTAGCACATTTAATACTATAATAAAATATTCAAAAAAATCTATGCTTATAAAAAAATAGAATTAAGATATTAAAAAATGTTTCTTTACAACAGTGTCAGACAGGAGTAACCTTCCTTAGAGCTATTGGCCAGGGTAGTCTAAGAAACTCCCAAAATTACACAGCCTATTGCCACAGCCCTTGACTGCCTCCCAGAACCTGAAGGTGAGACCCTATTGCTGAAGACGGGACATACTTCAGAGGCCAGATTTGTAGCGAACTGACCTGGAAGCCACTTCCCCCGAAGGCGAGCTCTCGTAGCGTTGGAGAGCACTGTGCAAGCTGCCAAGGGAGAACAGCAACTGCAACCGATGGTCCAGCCCCAGCTTTAAGACCAAATAACTGCATCAATAACTGGAGCAGCATATGACACTGGAGCAGTGGTGGCACTTATGTCTTCGGGGCAATCATCAGCTACCTAATTGGACTTAACGCCCACTCAATGGCAGGAAACCCATGTGTGGTACTGTAAACATAGCCAAATACACATGGATGGAGAGGTCATAGATCTTAGAGAAAACCCCAAGATTGTCACATCTAGACTAATGCAATTTCTTCATATCTGCAAAATATGGATCCTTATATTTACAGACAAGTATCCCGATCACCACTCATCAAAGAAGCTTCTTTTGCCCCAGATGGAGACAGTATAGAGTACCACAACGGTCACACGCAGACATTGTCTGTGAACTGCCCAAGCCTAAGTGGCACATCTACACTGCAGCCTCTACACCTAACATAGAACAAGGGGTCATGAGGACACTAATCAATCTCTGTTCTCATCAATGAAGCTCTTTCATGCAACAGAGGGCCAGGAACACAAAGGTGACAAATGGCCAGAGCGCAGAGAGTAAGAGTGTGCAGAACATGGATCCTTGGACAGGACTCCTGTATTAAACTTTACCTTACCCAGGGCTCAAGGACCATTTGCAGAAGAAGGGCCAGAAATATTGTAAGAGCCAGGGAGTGGGTACATGACCATATGGAAACAGAGTCCTACAGGCTCCTAGGACCCTGCCCATATGAAGCTCCAGCAATAGTATCAGCATGAACTAGACCCGTCCAAACTCAAGCAGACAAAAACCCAGCATAGAACTGGGAAAATGGGCAGTAGACCCCAATCATAGCTGAAGAAATGGTGACAGCTGATTACTGCTGGGTGAGGAAGAGCTATCTTCTTAAAGGGAAAGGCTCAAGACAGGCTGACTAGACCTCAGTGGAGGAACTTGCACTAAGGAACATCTGGGGACTCTAACTTGACACAACAGGCCTTAATACAAATGACAGAGCACATGGGTGTCAGTGGGGGCAGGTGGGGGTCTATGAGAGGGTGTCAGTGGGGGCAGGTGGGGGGTCTATGAGAGAGCGCCAGTGGGGGCAGGTAGGGGGTCTATGAGAGGGTGTCAGTGGGGGCAGGTGGGTGCATGAGAGGTGTCAGGTGGGGAGGCAGGTGGAGGGTCTATGAGAGAGTGCCAATGGGGGCAGGTGGGGGTCTATGAGAAGGTGTCTGTGGGGGTAGGTGGGGGGGGTCTATGAAAGGGTGTCAGTGGGGGCAGGGGGTGGGGGTCTATGAGAGGACTGTCAGTGGGGGAAGGTGGGGGGTCTATGAGAGGGTGTCAGCGGGGAAGGGGGGGTGCTACTGAGAGGGTGCCAAGTGAGGGTGACAGTGGGGACATTGTAGGAGGGTGTCAGTGGGGGCAGGTGGGATCTATGAGAGGGTGTCAGTGGGGAGTTAGGTCGGGTCTATAAGAGGGTTTCAGTGGGGGCGGTGGGGGTACGCCTATGTAGAGGGTGTCAGTGGGGGAAGGTGGGGGGTCTATGAGAGAGCGCCAGTGGGGGCAGGTAGGGGGTCTATAAGAGGGTGTCAGTGGGGGAAAGGTGGGTAGTGAGGTACTACATTGAAGAGGGTCGTCAGTGGGGGCAGGTGGGGGTCTATGAGGGGGTGTCAGTGGGGGCAGGTGAGGGTCACTAAGTGCTAGGAGGGCGTGGTCAGTGGAGGCAGGTGGGTCTATGAGGACGGGTGTCCATAGTGGGGGGCTAGGTAGGGTGGGTTCTACTTAAGAGGGGTGTTCAGTGTGAGGGCAAGCGTTGGGGGGGTAGTATGAGAGGGAAGCGCTAGTGTGATCTACCAGGGGTGCGAGAGTGAAGGAAGGGGTTGCATATGAGGTAGAACGACGGGTGCTCAGTTGCGGGGGCAGGTGGGGGTTCTATGAGAGATGCACCAGTGGGGGTAGGTGGGGTCTAATATGAGAGGGTGTCAGTGGGGGCAGGTGGGGTCTATGAGAGGGTGTCAGTGGGGGCAGGTGGGGTCTATGAGAGGGTGTCAGTGGGGGCAGGTGGGGTCTATGAGAGGGTGTCAGTGGGGGCAGGTGGGGGTCTATGAGAGGGTGTCAGTGGGGGCAGGTGGGGGGGTATATGAGAGGGAGCTAGTGGGGGCAGGTGGGGGGTCTATGAGATGGAGCCAGTGGGGGCAGGTGGGGGCTATGAGAGGATCGTTCAGTGGGGGGGGGGGTATATGAGAGGGAGCTAGTGGGGGCAGGTGGGGGGTCTATGAGAGGGTGCCAGGGGGGGCAGGTGGGGGTCTATGAGAGGGAGCCAGTGGGGGCAGAGTAGGAGGGTTCCTATTGAAGAGGGAGCCAGAGTGGAGGGCGGTGGGGGTCTATGAGAGTGGTGTCAGTGGGGGCCAACTCGGTGGGGGGTCTATGAGAGAGCGCCAGTGGGGCCAGGTGGGGGGTTCTATGAAAGGGTGTCAGTGGGGGCAGGTGGGGGTCCTATGAGAGGGTGTCAGTTGGGGGAAGGTGGGGGGGTCCCTATGAGAGAGCGCCGAATGTGGGGCAGGTGGGGGTCTATGAGAAGGATGCTGTGGGGGCAGGTGGGGGTCTATGAGAAGGGTGTCAGTGGGGGAGGTGGGGGCTATGAGAGGGTGCCAGTGGGGCAGTGTGGGGGGGTCCTAGAGAAGGGTGTATGGTCCTTTGGGGAGGTGGGGGGGTCTAGTGAGAAAGGGTGTCAGTTGGGGGCAGTGTGGGGGTCTATGAGAGGGTGTCAGTGGGGCAGGTGTGGGGTCTATGAGAGGGTGTCAGTGGGGGAGTAGGGGGGTCTATAATGAGGGGTCCAGTGGGGGCAGGTGGGGGGTCTATGAGAGGGTTCAGTGGGGACCGGTGGGGTCTTATGAGAGGGGTGTCCAGTGGGGGCAGGTTTTAGGGGAGTTATGAGAGGGTGTCAGTGGGGGGCAGGGGGGGGGTCTAAAGAAGGGTGGTGCCAGTGGGGCAGGTGGGGGGTGTCTATGGGAGAAGGCGAAGTTGGGGGCAGGTAGGGGGTCTAGTGAGAGGGGTGGTCCAGTTGGGGCAAGGTTGGGGGGTCCTATGAGGAGTGAGGTGTTCAGTGGGGTTCAGTGGCTGGGGGTCTATGAGAAGGTGTCGTGGGGGCAGGTGGGGGGGTATATGAAGGGGTAGTTGAGGGGGCGGGAGGTGGGGGGTCTATGAGAGGGTGCCAGTTGGGGGCAGGTGGGGGTCTATGAGAGGATGCCAGTGGGGGTAGGTGGGGGGGTCTATGAGAGGGTGTCAGTGGGGGGCAGGTGGGGGTCTATGAGAGGGTCTGTCAAGTGGGGCAAGGTGGGGGTCTTGAAAGGGTGTCAGTGGGAAGGCATGTTGGGGGTCTATGAGAGGGTGCCTCAGGGGGGCAGGTGTTGGGGGTGCTATGGAGGAAGATGGAGCCAGTGGGGGCGGCGCAGGTGTTTTTTGGGGGCTCTATGAGAGGATGTCAGTACGCAGGTGGGGTCCTGGAGGTTCGGCAGAGGACTGGTGCTGGAGTGTTCCTATGTAGGTAGATGTGGTAGCTCACGAGGGCGGTAGCCGTAGGGTACTGTAGTTCGTGTAGGGTGACTTTAATCGTTACTCCCGTAGATGATTTCTGCTGACTAGGATCTAGAATGAGTTAATCCTAGGCTTGCTTACGCCCAAGGGACTTTGGGGGGGGAACTGGCAGGTTGGGGGGGTCATATGAGTAGGGGTGCCAGGGGGGGGCAATGTGGGGTTCTATGAGGGGAGCCAGTGGGGGCATGGTGGGGGTTATGAGAGGGAGAAGCCAGATTGGGGGGTGGATGAGGGGCAGGGTGGGGGTCTATGAGAGGGTATGTCCAGTAGAGGGCATAGAGTGGGGTCTATGAGAGGAAGGCGCCAGTGGGGCGGGCCAGAGTGGGGGTCTATGGAGGGGTGTCCAGTTGGGGGCAGGTTAGGGGGTCCTATGAAGAGCGGTGGTCTTAGTGGGGAGCAAGNTATATATATATATATATATATATATATATATATATATTCCTTTTGATATAAACTACATACATCAAAAAATGAAGTAAGGACTGCTAGACAGAGGGAGTCTGACAGGCTGAGCTGACCCTCCATCCCCACGTGACGCTGCAACAGACCCTCCCAGCCGGCGAACACTGGTCTTAGCTCGTCCTGCTTAAAAATAAGGCGTCTTATGTTATGGCTCTGCCATTTGTTCTCGTAAGAAAGAAGTGCTGTTATTAGCTTTCTCAGGGCTCATCCAGAGACTCAGCTGAAAAGCTCATAAAACACCAACAACACCATTTACACATCAGCCAACATGTTTTGGGCAAAACTCTCGTTTCCAACGTTCCTGCAGCTAACAGCAAGGAATGGTAGTTTCCAAGCATAATTGGACATCTGTTCATACACGAGAAAGCAAGCTCCCTCTAGCCACTTCTCGTAGACATCAAAACCTTGTATTTTTGATGGTACACTTGGGCAGTTTCCCATTCAGCATCCTGTTCTGATCAGTAGTACAGAAACATGAGTGGAATCTCAGCTCTTGGGCACTCCAGTGCCCTGCAACACTGCCAAAAACCTTGTTCTTTGGAAAGTCCGGTGCCAGCCGGAACTGAGCAAGCCACCTCGATCAATCGTCTCCCTCCCACTGGTTACCATTGAGAACTCAAGACACTTCTCAGAAAAACTACTTGTAGACTGTAAAAGTGAACATGTATAGATGCATTAGGGAGGGGAGGCGAGAGAGTGATCCATTTCAAGGGATGAGCTTCCTGGTTTTGGATTCTTTGGTCTTTTGACTTGACCCCAACAATAGTCCCACTGTAGAACCATGTAGCAAATCAGAATCTTAAAATACTGAGAGGAAACCAGGGCCAAGGACCTGGGAAAAAGATTCCTGGAAGCTAAAGAGTATAAGGAGAACTTAGAGAGAGCTGGAGAAAGGGGTCCACTCATCCTGCCTCAAGGCCTGGCATCGTCCCACCCAGCTGAGCGAAGACTGGAGTCCAGACGACGGCGCCATCCATTGCCCGTGTCCTACTGTGTTCTATGTGTGGAACTGACCCAAAGGGGCAGATCAAAAGCTTCAAAAGTCTGGCATGTATGAGATCACTGCCCGAAAATGGCAAGAGAGGACTTCAAACCTAATTAGCTGATTGCCAGCTAATAAAATAAACTCACTATGGA
Organism: Rhizomys pruinosus; assembly: GCA_009823505.1. Lineage (NCBI taxonomy): Eukaryota > Metazoa > Chordata > Mammalia > Rodentia > Spalacidae > Rhizomys > Rhizomys pruinosus. The sequence goes on along the minus strand of VZQC01003761.1, from coordinate 1,335,598 downwards.
ATAATGAGACTAAAAGATTTATAACATGATGATCAAAATCCAAATGACAATTTAAAAGTACTTAATATTCAAATAATCAGACAGCGTGACCAGTTCTCAAGGGAAATAACGCTCTACAGTTGCCAACTTTTAGATGATCCAATTGTCAGAATCATCAACTGCTTCCACTGCTATTATAAACACACTCTGTGAAAGAAACACAGACTCTGACTGGTACTAAAGACTGAGCCCTTGAGAGTAGGCTGATGAGGCTGGAGAGATGGCTCAGTGCTGCCCTTGCAGAGGACCCAGGTTCCATTCCCAGCACCCACAGGGAGGCTCATAGCTGTCTGTAACTCCAGTTCCAGGGGATCTGATGCCCTCTTCTGGCCTCTGCAGGCATAATGCACATACACAGATATAAGCAAAACACACATACATTGTGGTGTTTGAATGAGAATGTCCCCCATTGGTTCCAAGTATTCAAACATTTTGTCCCCAGTTGGTGGTGCTGTTTTGGGAGATCTTAGAAAGTGTGGCCATGCTGGTGGAAGTACATCATTGGAGGAAGCGGGCTTAGGGAGTTCAAAAAGCCTTGCCAGTCTCCAGTAGGTCTCTCTCTCTCTGCTTCCTGTGCCTACTTGAAGATGTGAACCTCCACTTTCTACTCCAGCTCCTGCCACCATGCCCCCCTGCCATGACAGACTCTAATTCCCTGGAACCATCAACAATAAGATCACATGAACTCTTTCTTTTATAAGTTCCCTTGGTCGTGGTGGTTCTATCACAGCAACAGAAAAGTGATTAATACATACGTAAAATAAAAATATATTTTTAAAAAGTGTAGGCCACCTCCAGGCATGGTGGCACACACCTTTAATACTAGCACTCGGGAGGCAGAGACGGGTGGATCTTTGTGAGTTCAAGGCCAGCCTGGTCTACAGAGTGAGTTCCAGGACAGCTGGGGCTACAGAGAAACTTGGCTCAAAAAAAAAAAGTTTCCATTTCCATTTACCCTCAAATTTCATGATTTCATCTTTATTTATCAGTGAGTAAACTCCATTCTGGAAATGTATCACATTTTCATTTTCCATATTAGTTATTTCCATCTCTAATCTATTGTGAAAGAACAGCAACAAACACGGCTCAGCAAGTGCCTCACAAGTACGATATTGAAACCTTTGAGGAGTGGTCCAGCAAGATCATGTGACAGACCTATTCTTAGTTTTTTTTTTAAACAGTTCTCTTTTTGATGTTCCAAACTTTTATTTTATTTTATTTTATTTATGTGTATGAGTGTACTGTCTGCATGTAGGTTTGTGCACCCGTGTCAAGCAATGCCATGGAGGTCAGAAGAGGGTGTCGGATTCCCCTGGAATTGGAGTTCTCCTGGAATTGGAGTTACAGACGGTTCTCAGCTGCCCTATGGGTGCTGGGGATTGAACCTGGGTCCTCTGCAAGAGCAGTCGGTGCTCTTAACCGCTAGGCCATCTCTCCAGCCCTATTCTTAGTTTTTTAACAGTTCCCACATTGATTTTTCATAATGGTGGCAACGGACTGTACTCACGCCAACAGTGAATGAGAGTTCTCCTTTCCTCACATCCTCGCCAGCATTTGGTGTCACTCGTTCTCTTAATCTTAGCCAATCTGACTGGGGTAAGATAAAATCTTCAAGAAATTTTAATTTTCATTTCTTTAATTTCTTTGTTATTAAAGATGTTGAACACTTTTTTAATTATTTTTTAATTATATTTATTTCTGTATGTGTATCAATGTATTGTCTGCATGTAGGTCTGTGCACCCGTGTCGTGCAATGCCGTGGAGGTCAGAAGAGGGTGTCGGATTCCCCTGGAACTGGAGCTCTCCTGAATTGGAGTTACAGATGGTTCTCAGCACCATGTGGGTGCTGGGGATCGAACCCGGGTCCTCTGTAAGAGCGGTCGGCGCTCTTAACTGCTAGGCCATCTCTCCATCCCAAGATGTTGAACACTTTTTTAAGATATTTCTTAGCCATTTTTATTGCTTCTGTTGAGAACTCTCTTCAGATCTATAACCCACTTTATTGGGTCATTTGTTTCCTGAATTATTCCCTTTTTTGAATTCTTTGTATATTTTGGATAGTAATCCTCTATCAGATGTATAGATGGTAAAGCTTCCCTCCCACTCTGTGGGCTTCCTCTTCACTCATTGGTTATTCCCTTTGGAGTACAGATGCTTTTTAGTTTAGTGAGGTCCCATTTGTCAATTGTTAACCTTGACTCCTCGGCTACTGAAGTCCAATTTAGAAGGTGTTTTCCTGTACCTATATCCTGTAGGGTACTGTTTATGTCTTATTCTAACAGTTCCAGCATTTCAGGTTTCACACTGAGGTAATCTATTTGGAACTGAATTTTGTGGAGGGCAATAATATGGGTATAATTTCATTCTTCTACATGTGGAGATCCAGTTTTCCCTGCAGCATTTGTAGATGTTGTCTTTCCTCCAGAGTGTATTCTTGGTACATTTGTCAAATATCAGGTGGCTGAAATTGGCTGCATTCATGTTTTGGTCTTCTATTTTGTTCCATTGATCTTCTTGTCTATATTTGTGCCAGTACCATACATCTTTTGTGACTATAACTCTGTAATATAGTTTGAAATCTGCTATGAGTGTTGCTCTTAGTGCTAAGGATTGCTTTGGCTATCCAGGGTCTTCTGTGATTTAATCTGCATTTTAGGATTTTTTTTCCTATTTCTGTGAAGAATGTCATGGGCATTTTGATTGTGATTGCATTGAATCTATAAATTGCTTTTCATACGATGGTCATTTTCACAATATTAATCCTAACAATCAATGAGCAAAGGAGGTCTTTCCATCTCTTTCGTTCTTCCTCAAATCTTTCTTCAAAGATTTAAAGTTTTCATTATAGTCATCTTTAATGCCTTTGATTAACCTTATTCCTAGATATTTTTGATGCCATTGTGAAGGGGAGTTTCCATGATCTCTTTCTCTGATTACTTGTTACTGGTGTATAGAAAATATATTGGCACATACTTTTGTATTGATATATACCTTTGCAAATTGATTTTGTATCTTGCCACTTTGCTGAAAGTGTTGATCATTTCTGGAAGTGTTCTGGTGGTATTTTTGAGATCTCTTATGCATTATATCATGTCCTTTGCAAATAGAAGTCTTACCTCTTCTTTCCCAATTAGTACCCCCTTTTAATTTCCTTCTCTTGTCTTTTTTTTAAGGGATTCTACAATACAATGACACAGTTGTTTGCAGATAACAATGATGTTACTCAGTATGTCATACAATTAAGTAATTGGTGCATTTTGCAAGTATCTATGTCCAAATTTTGAACCGCCCAAGGTTCCCATAGTCCAGTTGGAGAAGCTTGTATGCACAGGCATGTTGATCAATCAGGTGTCCAGACTATATTCCTATAGTCTCATGATTCACCCCTATCTCTCCACAGCCCTTACAATCTACCACGCCTCCTCTTCCGCAGTTTGTTCCCTAGGCTTTGGGAAAGGGGCACAAATGGGTGAGAAGAAAACAGTCTAATTTCTTTGGAGTTGTCATTTTGGACTCCGGTCTGTTCAGTTTGTTTCCCTTCACGGATTGACAGCTTTCACAGTGATACCCTTTTCAGTCATACTAACAAAGCTCAAGCTATTGGATGTACAGGCATTTAAGCAGTACCACTTATTGTGTCAAGCTAAGCTGTGAGCATAGACACAGATGCTTGGATGGTATGCTAATCCGCAAACTGTGGTTTCTCTATAAAGGGTGACAAGTTCTTATTGTGGCTTATAACATCGCCTAACCACTAGAGGACATAAGCTTGTGGCATCCGCTGTGAGTTATTCCTCCAAGGAGAGAGCTAATAGCCAAATAGTTTTGGGATATAATATAGACACTTGGCTGCCACTGTTGCACTGTATCTCCAGGCTGTTGAGGTGTAGCTGATATTTTCGGAGGAGTCTTGTTTGTCTCAGGGAGACCAATATTTTGCTGTATTGCTGTAGTGGCCTTTGGTAACGCTCTCTAGCATTTCAGAGGCCAGTTGTACGCTAGCAGGTGACGTCTCATAACATTTTTCATGCTCACACCAGGTCTTCGACAACAGGGACTTACTGCCTTTCTCCTTGCATATATCCCATTTATAGGCAAAAGGCCTTTATAATTTGGGGGGGCGGGTTTGAATCCCCTAGCCAACATCTCCTAGGCAGAATAATTCATTGCTGATGTCAGAGCTTTCCTGTAGTAATATATTTTGCTTAATTACACAACTTATAAACACTTTACTATTGAATTTGGCTCTAGATAGAGAAATATCCTTTCACAGTTCCTATGCCTATCAATCAGTTAATACGTTGTGCCTGTTTTATAGGAAATTACCACCGTAACAATTGGCTCTAGTTTACAGTTTGGGAGTGGTTTCATTACCATCCTGTTTTCCTTTTTTCAAAAAAAAAAAAAAAGAAAAAAAAAGGGGGGGGAGAGGTAGGAAGGTTTCTCAGCATTAGGGTCCATTATTAACAGTCAACCCCAATATTATTCAGAGAGATGCTCAGTGACCGTGTCTCAGGCAGTCTGATGTTCCTCATTCCTTAGTGTTCAGATGGGTCAACCTCTCTGCTGACATTCCCCAGTTCATCCTGCACAGCCATAAGTTGTATGTTTTCAGGCATTTAGATTGGTGACTTTTACCTGTGGGAACATAAAATTCTCCTCCCATTGTTATTTTCAAGATCAGAAAAATTGAAAATTTATCAATAGGATTGAAACACAGAGTTTTCCATTTGTATCCCAGAAAGGATAGTACCCCACCTCCCCCCTTCCTCTTTTCTTTTTTTTTTTTTTTTTTTAGGTTTTTGTTTTGACCTATAGATGCCTAAGTTGTATTACACATACCCATAAGCAGGAGCCAAGGCATAAGCTTTCATTACATTTACCCAAACTGGTTCTCATTGACTGTATGCTACTTATTTGGGAAGGAAATTTAAGCTTAGTTCCTTTAACTTGTCCTACAAGTAAAGAAAGTGTTATAATGTGATATTGTGTTATTCAGAAAAAATATATAGGCCATTTGTATACCTTAACCCGATACAAATTATAAATAAGACCAATTAACATTTTATATTCCCGATTGGTTCAATTGTATTACCATTTCCACCAAAACCTACACCTAAATTTAATTAATCTAAACAATTCACTAAGCCATTGAAATATCCTATACTTGGTGGATAAAGCTTGGGCAGAGTTGAGAACCTGCTAAATAAATTTTACCCAATAAACACTTTGCTCTTTAACGCTTTATGACTGGACTAAGACTTCTACTTATTTGGTAAGTAAAAATTTAAGCTTAATTCTTTTAAATTGTCCTACAAGTAAAAGAAAGTGTTACACTGTGATGTTGTGTATTTCAGAAAAATATAGAGCCCAACCCAATACTAACTATGAATAAAACAACTAGCATTTTATATTCCCAGTTAGTTCAAATGTCAGTATCTAGCTCCTTTTCTTTTTTCCCAGCACAAGATTCCTGCATATAAAACCAATTTGCAAGCAGTTGTGTCCCAGCCCACAGAGCCCAAGGCTCCCACCATCTAGCTGGAGGGGCTTGAATGTTCAATCAAGTTGATCAAATAAGTGTCCAGACTATATTGTCATAGTTTTACCGTTCACCCCAATCGCCGCTCCTACAATATACCACTCCCCCTCTTCCACAGATTGTTCCTTAGGCTTAGAGATGGGGCACAGGTGGACAAGAAGCACAACAGTCTACTTTGTCTGGAGATGTCGTCTTGGACTCTAATCAGTTCTGGCTGTTTCCTTTCATGGGCTGCCCGATTGCCCAGGGACAGGCTTCCAATCCTACTAATGAAGCACAAGCGGTTAGATATATATGTATTTAAACATTGCTAGTTATTATGGTAGGTTACTTTGGTATAGACACATATGTCTGGATGGTGTCTTAATCCCTGAATTACTTTTCTTTTTCCCCCTGAGAGAGATGACAAGGCCTTACTGTGGCATATATATCTCCTAATCGCTAGAAGGTATAAGCTTGTGGCAACATCCTCGAGTTATTTGTCCAAGGAGAGAGCTAATAATCAAATAAAGTTGGGATATACAGACATATGGCTGCCTCTGCTGCACAGTATCACCAAGCAGTTGGGGTGTAGCTGATGTTGGTGGCGGAGTTTTGCTTGACTCAAGGAGACTAACCTTTGCTTTATTAGTTCAGTGGCCTTTGGTAACACTCTCTGGTATTCCAGAGACCAACTGTATACTTGTAAGTGCGATCTCGATACAATCCTCCCATGGTTACATTAGGTCATTGACAGCAGGGCAGACCTTACCACCTCTTTTCTTGCAGATATCCCAGTTTACAGGCAATAAGCCTTAACCTTTTTTTTGGGGGGGGGGCTTGGGTCCCCTGGCTAGCATCTCCTTGGCAGAATAATCCGATGCTGCTTTCAGTGCTCTCTTGTATTAATTATATGAACTACTTAAAGTAGTGTTTAAGTGTATTGTCTATTCAGAAACAAACACAATACTTTAGTATTGTGTTTGTTTCTGGATAGACAATAATCCTTTTTACAGTTCCTATGTATATTAGTCAATTGAAGAAAGCCGTTTTTCCAGTTTTATAAGAGATTACTTCTATACCAGTCAGCTCTAATTTACCATTAATGGATGACTTCATTACCACCCTGTTTTTCTTTGTTCTGTGAAAAAGAGGTAAGGAGGTCTCTCATATTGAAACTGTGCTGCACCTAGAAGGTAAAGTTCGTTAGGACTCACTGTAAACAGATGTTACACCTATGGTCCTCAGAGATGTTTGATGCCTGTAGCAGTCTGAGGCTTTTATTCCTTTTAGTGTTAAGATTGGTGAACTTCTCTGCTGGTATTTCATGGTACAACCTATACGACGGAAGGCTGTATCCATTCTTTCTCTGCCTTTGAGTTGGTGTCGTTTTGACCTGTGGGAACATACAAATCTTTTCCCATGGTTAGTCTTAAGATTAAATTGAAAGTTTTGGACAAAAAGGTTTAATATATAACTGTATCTCCCCTTTTTTTAAATTTTATTTTTTGACCCATGAGTCTCAGGAAGGCATTTGTAGTACACTTACCTATAGGCAGGGATCAAAGAGTAAATTTCATCAAATTTGCCCTTTTTTTTTTTTTTGGGTGAGTGCATGATGTTAATTTGGGAAGCAAACTTAAATCCTTTAGTTAAGTTATCCTACAGGTAAAAGAGGATGTTACAAGCTGATACTGCATAACACAAAAATTATAGAGAACATTTGTATATGTTAATCCCAAAGCTATTGTTATATAAATTTTGAGTAAAATACCATATAATTTTAAATTAAATATACATTAATAGAATATAGACCCATGTCCCTCTCCCGCCGCTCCCACCCCTCCCACCCCTCCCGGTTCACCATTTCAGTCGGTTTTCTGATGCAGTCTTTCAGTTGTTGTTCTTTTAATATGCATCCCTCATCACAAGAAATATTAATAACTGGGTTATTGATGCTAGCATCCACATATGAGGGATACCATTCGACGTTTGTTTTTCTGTGATTGCGTTACTTCACTTAATATAATATCCTCCAGCTCCATCCATTTACCTGCAAAGTTCATGATATCATCCTTCTTTATTGCTGCATAGAACTCCATTGTGTACATGTACCACATTTTTTCTATCCACTCAGCAGTTGAGGGGCATTTGGGTTGGTTCCAGCTTTTTGCTATTGTGAACAGAGCTGCAATAAATATAGCTGTGCATGTATTTCTGCAGTAAGATGAGTCTTGTGGGTATATACCTAGGAGTGGTATGACTGGATCAAATGGCAAGCTCATTTTGAGTCTTCCAAGGGTTCTCCACACTGCTTTCCATAGTGGCTGTACCAGTTTACATTCCCACCAGCAATGGATGAGTGTTCCCCTTTCCCCGCAACCTCTCCAGCACTTGGTATCATTTGTTCTCTTGATCCTGGCCAGTCTTATCGGAGTGAGGTGATATCTTAGAGTGGTCTTAATTTGCATTTCCCTAACTATTAGTGACGTTGAACAGTTTTTAAGATGCTTCTCAGCCATCTCTAGCTCCTCCTCTGTGAAGTCTCTATTCAGCTCTTTGCTCCATCTTTTGAGTGATTCATTTGTTTTCTTTTTTCTTTGTTTTTTCAGTAGTTTGTATATTCTGGAAATTAATGCTTTGTCAGATGTATCTGCAGTAAAGGTTTCTTCCCACTCAGTGGGTTTTCTCTTTACTTCCTTTATTGATTCTTTTGATGTACAGAAGCTTTTGAGTTTAATGAGGTCCCATTTGTCAATTATCGATCTTATTTCTTGTGCAGCTGCTGTCTGATTTAGGAAGTCTTTTCCTACACCTATGTCTTGTAGTCTTGCTTTAACTAGAGCTTCAAGCACTATATTGAAAAGAAGTGTGGATGGTGCACAGCCTTGTCTGGGTCCTGAGTTTGTTGCTTTGTTTTGTTTTGTTTTGTTTATTGTTTTTCCATTTAGGACATTGGCCTTGGGTTTGTTATGACCTTAATGATGTTGAGATGTCATCACTCCAGGTAAATTCCCTCTAGGACTTTTGTCTGAATGTAGGTAAGATTTATTATACTGTTTCCCCCTTCATCTCGGATTTTGTTGATTTGGATTTGTTCTTTCTCTTTGTGATTAGCTGAGCTAAAGTTTGATCTTGTTTCTATTTTCAAAGAACCAATTCTTAGAGTCATTGTTCTTTGCATCATTCACTTCGTTTTTATTTCATTGCTTTCTGCCCTGATTTTTATTATTTCTTCTCATCTGCTGGGTTTGGGTTTGATTTGTTTTTGTTTTTTTTGTTTGTTTGTTTGTTTCTGATTCTTAAGTTGTAATATTAAGTTGTTTATTGGTGCTTTTCTGATTTTTAATGTAAGTACTGCAAATTTTAAACTTCCCTCTTAAGCTGGGGCTGGAGAGATGGCTCGGTGGTTAAGAGCACTTGGCTGCTCTTGCAGAGGACCCAGGTTCAATTCCTAGCACCCACACGGCAGCTAAAGAAACATCCATAACTCCAGTTCCAGGTGATCTGACAACCTCTTCTGACCTCTACAGGCACTATGTGGCATGGGTACACCTACCTACATGCAGACAATACACTCATACATAAAGTAAAATAAAAATAAATAAATAAGTTCACACAACATAGAACAAGCAACACTAATGAATCTCTCAACCCTCACTAATGACATTCCCTCATGCAACAGACAGATAGGAACACAAAAGGGCACAAATGGCCATAGTGTGGAGATTAGGAGTCTGCAGAGTGTGGGTCGTCAGCCAGGACTCTCCTCTATTAAGTTTCACTCACCTGGGGCTCAGGAACCATTGCAAGAGAGTGGACAGAAAGATTATAATAGACAGGAAAATGGTGCATGACCATATGGAAATAGAATCAACAAGCTCAGGGGACCCTGCTTGTATGAACCTACAGCAGTGGTGTCAGCGTGCACAAGACCCATGCAAACTCAGGCAGACAAAACCCAGCATGGAACTGTGGAAATGGGCAGCAGGACCCAATCTTAGCAGAACTATTGGTGGTTGATTACTGCTGGGTAAGAAATAGTTGATCATAATGCAAAGGACTCTGGATGGGCTGACTAGACCTCGGTGGATGAACTTGCACGAGGAATGTCTGAGGATGCTAATTTGACACAATAGCCCCTAACACATATGACAGAGCATGTGAATTCCAGAGGGGGCTGGGGGAGGCTGCGGAAGGTGCAGTGTGAAAGGTTGTATAAAGGTGATTAAGACCGAAATGTTCTGGGACCGGGCGTGATGGCGCATGCCTTTAATCCCAGCACTCAGGAGGGAGAGGCAGGTGGATCTCTGTGAGTTCAAGGCCAGCCTGGTCTACATAGCACAAACTCCAGGACAGCTGGGACTAAAGGGAGACCTTGTCTCAAAAAAAAAAAAAAAAAAAAAAAAAAAAAAAAAAAGACTGAAATGTTCTGTAAAAAGTAATACACAAAAGTTCAATAATTTTTTAAATAATAATAAATACAATATTTTTAAAACTTCCCTCCTAGGACTGCTTTTGCTGTGTAACAGAGGTCTTATTGTATGCTGTTATGATTTTCATTTACTTCCAGGAATAGTTTACTTTCTTCTTGATTTCTTCTTTGACTCATTTATCATTCAGGAGTATGTTGTTTAATCTCCATGAGTTCATATCCTAAGTAGAGTTTCTTTTGCCATTGATTTTAAGCCTTATAACACTATGATCCCATAGAATACATGGAATTGCTTCATTTTTGTGATTCATTGTGGTTCGTTTTGTGCCCCAGTATGTAATCTATTTTAGAGAAACTTTCATGGGCTGTTGAGTACAATGTGGATTCTCTTTTTTTCAGATTTGCACTTTGAATTCTAACCGAATTTTACTTTTTTGTTTTTATGTATATTTTTAATTAAATTTTGTGTGATGTGTATTCTTTGGTGCTTGGATGGAATAGTCTGTAGATGCCTCTTAGGTCCATTTGATGAATGACATTATTTAGTAAGCTGTTTCTCTATTCACTCTTTCTCCAGTGACTATTGGAGAAAGTGACGTATTGAAATCACCCTCTATTACTGAGTTGTAGATCAGTACTACCCTTTTTATGAACTGGGTGCACCAGAGTTTGGTGTATATATTTTCATGATCGTAATGTCTTCCAGGTCAATTTTTCCCTTGATCAGAATGAAGTGACCTCACTTATTTCTTCTGATTAATTTTAATTTCAAGTCTATTTTGCCAGATATTACAATAGCAATCCCTGTTTGTTTCTTTTGCCATTTGCTTGGAATATATCTCCTGCCTTTGGTTCTATGGCAGTGCCTATACTTGAAGGTAAGATGTGTTTCTTGAAGATGACAAAAAGATGGCTTCTGGTTTTTTAATCTATTCAACAAGTTTGTATCTTTTTTTAAATTTTTTATTTATTTCTGTATGTGTATGAATGTACTGTCTGCATGCAAGTTTGTGCACCCGTGTCGTGCAATGCCGCAGAGGTCAGAAGAGGTTATCGGACTCCCCTGGAACTGGAGTTCTCCTGGAATTGGAGTTTCAGATGGTTCTTGGCCGCCATGTGGGTGCTGAGGATCGAACCCAGGTCCTCTGTAAGAGCGGTATGCGCTCTTAACCGCTAGGCCATCTCTCCAGCCCCCAAGTTTATATCTTTTTACTGGAGAGTTGAGGCCATTGGCATTAAAGTTATTATTGTAAGATGTGTATTGTTTACCACCATTTTATCTTCTTCTTTTTTTAACTTTCAACATTTAACTTATTTTGAAATTGATTTTATTGCAACCAATAAACTATTTTATATGTACACGCTTTAAGTATAAGAAATAAAGTTTAATTTGATCAATAGTGCTAAACAAAATTAAAGTTATGTACATTAATAACACAACTCAACATCCTTAATTTAGTATATCTTGTTTTACTGTGTTCTGCTAAATCACCATACCTAAACTGTTTTTAAAAATTGGTATGTTTGGGACTGGAGAGATGGCTCAGTGGTTAAGAGCATGGACTGCTCTTGCAAAGGACCTGGGTGGGATTCCCAGCACCCAAATGGCGGCTAAGAACTGTCTTTAAGCCGGGCGTGGTAATGCACACCTTTAATCCCAGCACTCAGGAGGCAGAGGCAGGCAGATCTCTGTGAGTTCAAACCCAGCCTGGTCTACAGAGTGAGCTCCAGGCCAGCGGCCACCATTTTATCTTCTACGCGTGTTCTTCGTCTAATTGCGTTTCCATGATTATACCTTCATTTTTCTTCCTAGAGCCTATTGGGTATAATCAGTCCTTTCTTCAGGCCTTTGTATTGCCTCTGAAGGGCTGGTTTGGTGGACATGAATTGTTTCAAACTATTTGTACTATGGAAGACGATTTTTCTTTCATCTTTGACCATGATAGACAGTTTTGCTGGATAGAGTACTCTGGGTTGGCAAGTATGGTTATTTACAACTTGGAATACATTGTTCCAGGCTTTTCTGGATTTTAAGGTTTGCATTGAAAAATCAGCTGTAATTCTGATGGGGTTTCCTTTGTATGTAACTTGTTTTCCTCTTGCATCTTTCAGTACCCTCTCTTTGTTCTGTACATTTAGGGTTTGTACTGTGATAGACAATAGGGAGTTTCTGGTCGGGTCCTATTTGATGTTATGTGCTTCTTGTATCTATAGGGATATATCTAGTCTTTTTAAAATCAAGTTTATGTCCATCCCCCCATCCATGCCCTACCCCCCTACTCATTCATTCTGCCTTATATGTTAAGTCCTGTCTTATATCTTTTTCTCAAGTCTTTTTTTTAAACTTTTTTTGATGCAGAAGTTTACTGTTTGGGTACGTTCTTTGAGCAAGTCTTTTTGTTGCTGTTGTTCCCTTTAAACTTTTTTCTCCAAAAAGTTCTGGGATCACCAGCTCCATCTCAGCGTCCTGAGTGCTGGGATCTCCAGCTCCATCTCAGCGTCCTGAGTGCTGGGATTACCAGCTCCATCTCAGCGTCCTGAGTGCTGGGATCCCCAGCTCCATCTCAGTGTCCTGAGTGCTGGGATCCCCAGCTCCATCTCAATGTCCTGCGTGCTGGGATCCCCAGCTCCATCTCAGCGTCCTGAGCGCTGGGATCACCAGCTCCATCTCAGCGTCCTGAGTGCTGGGATCCCCAGCTCCATCTCAGCATCCTGAGTGCTGGGATCCCCAGCTCCATCTCAGCGTCCTGAGTGCTGGGATCATCAGCTCCATCTCAGCGTCCTGAGTGCTGGGATCATGGGCTTCATCTAGTCTTAATTTAAGGGGGTTCTTTCTTCAGCCTTGCTGAAGGTCTGGCCAATGCCATTGAACTGAGATTCTTCTCCTTCCTCTATTCCTATAATGCATATCTATGCAGTTGGTCTTTTCGTGGTCTCCCGCAATTCCTCCACATTCCATTCCTGTGGGTTTTTTATTTTTCATGCTCTTTCCCTGAGCAGTACATTCTCTGACCTTACTATCGACTCTTGATCTTCTGTTTTCCATTTGATTCATCCTGCTGTTGGAAGTTTCTCCTGGCATTTCAAATTGGTTTATTGAGTTTTTCAATTCCATCTTTATTTCAGCTTGAGTTTTCTTTAGTGTTTCTATTTCCTTTGTGTATTCACTTTGAGAATCCTGGATTGCCTTTGTCATTTCATTCACCCATATATTTGTATTTTTTAGCTTCGGTATGAAGTTTATTCCAATCCTCTTTGAGTTCTTTGAGTTTTCTGTGTGTGTGTTTTAAAATCCTTGAATTCTTTTTTTATACATTCTCTCTCTCTTTTATGTGTATGAATGTACCGCCAGCATGTAGGTTGGTGTACCCATGTCTTGCAATGCTGCGGAGGTCAGAAGAGGGTGTTGGATTCCCTTGGAACTGGAGTTAAAGACGGTTCTTAGCCATCATGTGGGTGCTGGGCATTGAACTTGGGTCCTCTGCAAAAGCAGTCAGTACTCTTAACTGCTGAGTCATCTCTCCAGCCCCAATCCTTGAATTCCTTAATCATGTTTATGGTTGTTCTTTTAAGTTCTGTGTCCTAGGATTCCTTTGGATAGTTCTCATTGTAGAGCCTTTCTACAGGACCTTTGGTGGGAACATATGATCTTGCTTTTTCATAGTGCCTGTGTTTTTGTGTTGTGACCTAGACATATCAGCTTTGTGCTGGTTGTGTGTCTCTATGAAAGTCTGGCTGGCTTTTGTTGAGCTGATGTTTGGTTCTGCTTTTATTTTTGTTGCAAATCATTCCTTTCTAATCAGGTGTGAATAGTTTAGTACGTCTTTCCTTCATACTCCTGCTTTTGATTTTTTTTTTTTTTTTTTTTTTTTTTGGACGGGGTAGGATGGTTCTAGAAAGACTGGTTGAGAGCTCCCTGGCTGTGTGGACTCGCCTAGTAGCAGAGAAGGATGATGGTGACTGACTGGGTGGGTTCTGACTGCCTGACTAAAGCAGACGGGAGCCCTAGAGCAGTGGGATCCAGGCCCTGTTCCAGAGCAGGAAGTCCATAGCTAATGGACCTTGGCGTAGAACGTCACAGTTAACCCTGCTGCTGCAGACACTACAGACATGAGCTAGAGAACAAACGAGTAGAGCTCAAGCTGATACTGACTTCAAAGGTTCATATCTACTGGCTAGCTTCCTGGTGCTGGAAGGGGCTATGCATGTTACAGGAAAGAAAATATAATCATCAGCCTTACCCAGCTGTGCAAGATATGCCCAGTGGTGCAATAGTGGCACGAATATTATGGGAGTAACCAACAATTTTCTAATTAGATTTAAAGTCCACTTCTTAGGATGAATCCCATAACTGACACTGATACCACACCCAGGAACCTGAGGCCAGACAGGTCATACAGCATAGGGAAGGGCCCAATAATAGTTGTCTACTAAATAGTTTTAATATTAAACTGCCTCCTCGTGATTTATTATTATACTCGTAGATTAACAGATCTCTCAGTTCTTGCTAGATAAGCATCCTTATGCATCAGATGGTGATTAACAAAGAAATCCATAACTGGCCAACATGCAGAGACTTATCCCTGAATAGAAAGCCTATATTAACCTTCTTCCCCACAAGGCTGAGGGATCATTACAGAAGACCAGGCAGTAAGACTGTAAGATCCAGAGATGATGGATGACCCCAAGGAAACAGCGCTTTCCAGACAGCTGGTCAGTTACTCATATGAACTCACAGCAATGGTGACAGTGTGCACAAGTCCCATGTAAACTCACACCAGAAAAAATCCCAGCACAGACATGGGGAAGTTGGTAAGAAAACCCAACCTTTAACAACTGATGGCTTCTGGGACGGGGAGAGAAAGTCTCTTCCAAAATGTGACTCTTGGTAAGTTAACCTGTGAATGAATCCACGATGAAGGACATTTAGGGACACAAATTAGACTCTATAAAATTAGACTCCATAAGCCTTATTATATATGAAATAGAGTACATTAAATTGAGCAGGAGTCAGGAAGAGGAGATGCAAATATGGGAGAGGATCTAAACACCTTCACATTATAGTGTATGAAAATCACAAAATTCTATTTAAAAAAATTGTAAAGAACTTTGGAGTCTCTGGGTGGATTCATTAATTACAACAAATGTTGTCCTCTAGTGGAGAATTTTGGTAATGCATGTGGGTTGGCATGATGCACAAGACAAACTGTACTTTCCCCTCGACTTTGCTGTGAATCTAAAACTGCTCTTAAAGGGACTTTAGGGGTGGCTCAGTTAAGAGCACGGACTGATCTTGCAGACATCCTGGGGTCTGTTTCCAGCACCCATATGATGGCTCCCAAGCCTCTGTAGCTCCAGTTCCATGGTATCTGACACCCTCTTCTGGCCTTGGTGGGCATTGCATGCCATGGGACCCTCTGGGTACATGAAGGGAAAATACTCATACACATAAATTAGAAAAAATGTTTAACTGCTCTCCAAAATAACCTAGTTCAAGGCCATCCTGGTCTACATAGAAAGTTCCAGGCCAGTCAGGGCTGTATAGTGATCCTCTTTCTCAAAAAAGTAAGTAAATATATATATATATATATATATATATATATATATCACAAAATATATTAACCCCAGCATTCATGAAGCAGATGTAGGTGGATCTTTGTGAGTTCAAGGCCAGCCTGGTCTACTTAGTGAGCTCTAGGACATCTGGTGGTATACGGAGACCCTGTTTCAAAAAGACAAAAAAAAAGTATTGTTCTTTTATCTCTTTATAACCTCCTACATCTTCATCATGTATCCCCAGAATAAATGAAGGGACTTTGAAGTGATGTTTAATCTGAACATACAAGAAGAGTTTTCATTGTTATTAGGATATACTATTAACATGCTGATATATTACTGAAACTGTGGAATATCAGTTATTCGTCATTGTATTGTGTGCTTTTGGAATGGCTAACTCATCTTTCTCCTCACCCCACTTTTCATGTGCACATGCTTCTAACGAGAGAGAGAGAGAGAGAGAGAGAGAGAGAGAGAGAGAGAGAGAGAGAGAGA
>VZQC01003761.1:1274202-1319301 GCA_009823505.1 Rhizomys pruinosus | reverse complement strand
AACTGTTATGTTAGGTGAAAGCTAAACATTCAAGAACATATGCTGCAGAGTGCTTGTCCCTGGGTAGGACACCTAGACAAAGCTCAGCCACTCAGGGCTCAGAGACCACTGCAGAAGAGGGGGTCAAAGACTGGAAGAGCCAGGGTGGTGGACGACCACAAGGAAACAGGTTTCCAGGAAGCTGGGAAGTTACTTCTATGAATGTATAGCAAATGTGACAGCATGCACAAGACCCAGGCAAGTTCAAACTAGACAAAAACCCTGCCTACAAGTGGGGAGTGGGAAGAGGCCCAGCATTAGCTGAGAGGCTATCGGCAACCTGTGGCCATTGGGAGAGTGACGGTTGGCTTCCTTTTTTTTTTTTTTTTTTTTGAGACAGGGTCTCCCTATAGCCCCAGATGGCCTGAAACTCACTCTGTAGACCAGGCTGGCCTTGAACTCACAGAGATTCACCTGCTTCTGCTTCCCAAGTGCTGGGATTAAAGGCGTGCACCACCATGCCTGTCTTAAAGATGGTTCTTAGCTGTCATGTGGGTGCTGAGAATCGAATCCAGGTCCTCTGCAAGAGCAGTCGGTGCTCTTAACTGCTAAGCCATCTCTCCAGCCCTGAGAGTTGGCTTCCTTTAAGGAAGTGACTGACACTAGATAGGCTGGCCAGGCTTTGGTGGATGCTCTTCCACTGAGTGATATTTGAAGACACTAACTTGGCTCAATAAGCCTTAACATATACAGCAGAATGCATGAAAACTGGTGGGGTCTTATGGAGGTGAGATGGGGACAGGGGTCTAAATATGAACAAGATGTATGGATTTTTTTTAATTCTATAAAAAATTTAAAATAAAGAATACATACTATACAATTCTATATTTATAAAATATACTGATTTGAGTTTTATAAAATAAAAGCTAGATTGAAAGAAGAATACATCAGTGGTTGTGCGGACCCAGAAATAAGAGAGACTGGACTGCAAATTTTCATGAAATTGATGAAAATTGTTTCTGCCTCGATAGTGGCAATGGCTTTATAAATTTAAATTGCTGACAAAATTTCTTGAATCATACACTTCAAATGAATGTGGTTGGTCTTATATAAATTACTTCGCAATAAAACTGATAAGTAAAAGAAATAAAAAAACACCCAGAAGCCAAACCAAGCATGAAATGACCTTCTTAACTATGAAGCCTGTGGCCCAATCAGGATTGCCAGTGTTTCGAGGATGATTTAAATGCCAACATATCAATTAATCAATGATCACTATTTAATTCCCTTTACATAAGCAAAATTCACATGGGCTCTCCATAGAAAACAAGGCAGCACAGACAGTCCTTTGACACACTGAGGTCAGCATCTATTTGGAGAGAGAGCATCCATGGGAAGAGAAACTGCCAAGCAGGACCCAAGGATGATCTCACAGGTTAAGGAGAGAGACAGGAGCGGCATACCCGACATGGGCCTAGAAGGATGGTCCTAATGAGCAGTGACCACCACTCAAAAGCTGAAAAGGGCTTACATTAACCAGAGGATCACTACCTGTGCCCTTACCCACCTGTGCTCTTACACAGCTTGACTTAAACCTGCTCCCTCCTCCTGCCCTCTCATCCAGCCAGTGACTTGGGCCTTGGTATCCCTGGTACCTGGCGTCTGTGGCATCTCTCTTCTCACTATGTCTTCCCCAACCTTCTCAACAGATGCCCACCTGAGCCCTGGCATGAGGTTCCCACAGTTAAGATCATAAGGCGTGACTTAGCTCAGCTTCCCTAAAAGCAGAGCCTAAAATGAGTTCTTGTTCCTGCGCTTTCACAGAGGAATCCTCTCAGAGAGAAAGGAGGACCAGCGTCAAAGGACGAGACAGCGGAGGGGATTCCACAAGAACTGTCAAAGTGTGAGTCTTGGGCATTAATTGTCCTCGAGTCGGTCCAACCTTGGACAAAGTAGATCTGCCTCCCTGTGACTGTTTACCACTGACTTGGGTAGAAGAGGATATTCCTTTTCAGGCAGGATAAATGGAGGACAATTTGGCCAAGGACGATTCTTTGGAAAAAAAAAAAAAATAGGACAGCTGTGAGCTGATAGCAGCTGGCCCAGCAGCTGGGAGTGGGGTACCAGAAAAAGGGGTGCTGGACAAGACACAGAGTATCTGCTGTATTGACCGTCCCACAAAACAACTGGAACTGGACTGCGTCTTTGGTCAAACCTGTCAGTGGTACCAACTGCAGTGGAGCCCCAAGTCCATCTTCAAGCAAAACCACCCTCACAACCTGGTTCCACTCAAACCTGCCTCCTAGTGTCTCCTTCCCTGTGCTCCTCTCTCTCCTCCTAACATTCACAGACACGAGGCAGACTGGGAGTAGAAGACATCAACTGACAAAAGTATCCTCTCATCTGTCACCCTGACTCTGAAGATGCTGTCACCGAGGCCATCTTTTCTTCCTCTATCCCTAGGGCCTCTGTAGGAAGCTTTCTTTTTATGCCAAACAGGGACCACGCAGCCCTGCTAGGGGGAATGGGGGACATGGTGCCTGCTTTGCGGACACTGTGGAGAGCTGACCCCTTGGCACAGCCCGGCCTGGATGATACTTTCTTTTTTCTTTTTTTTTTTTTTTCTTTTTTGGTCTTTTCGAGACAGGGTCTCCCTGTAGCCCCAGCTGTCCTGGAACTCACTCTGTAGACCAGGCTGGCCTTGAACTCACAAAGATCGACCTACCTCTACCTCCCAAGTGCTAGGATTAAAGGCATGCACTACCACGCCCGGCCTGGATGATACTTTCAACTCAGGCCCTTAGCCTGGACCCACAAGACACGTGTTCCACTCTTGGCCATGGCTTCTCACCTGCCCAGAGCCTGGACAGGAATTTCTGGCTGATGGCTGATCGCCTCCCTTCAGCCAATACCCACTCACAACACCAACTACCCAGATTGGTGATCTGCAAAGGAATCTCTTTCCAACCCACTGGCCACCCAAACAAAATGCAGGCCTACCTTAGCCTGTATGCACCCAATAATTAATAAAAAATAACGGCCGGGAATTCTGTGATGATGTTATTATGAAATTCAAATTTACTCCTTGCCACAGCTTGCTTTTATAAACCAAATGATGCCAGTTCCCAGAGCCAATCATAAGTCTCCCAACTCCACGCCATTCACACCGTTGCCCTGCCCAGCATCACGTACCTAGGCCATGCTGCTTGCTCCTCCTTGGGGCGGGCCCAGACCCTCAGCCACGAGGTGAGACGTGCTAGTGGGAAAGCCAGCCTGCAATTCGAGCTGGATTTCCCTACAGGCCTCAGAGGAGGTGGCCTGGCCTGTGGACAGACTATCGGGCTGCCCGGAGTGACATCACAGCTCCTTCATCCTGCATGTCTTAATGGGGCTCCTCAAGACAGCGGGAGTTGATGAGGTACGATGGAAGGCAGCAGGTGCTGTCAGCTCCGTTTCTGGGGACCTTGGACCATGTCAACATGCTAAAGCCAAGACAAGCTAAAGCATTCCTTGCACAGGTACATGAGACTGAAATCAGAAGTATCAAACAAGAACAGACACCACTTGGGGATGAGGCGTGCCCCAGAGGGGACCTGAGTGTCCCAAATGGGCAGGAAGGCTCTGTCCCCAGGAGCCATCCGGGCACCCCTTAACCAGCATCTCTGCTGTCAAGTACCACTTACATCACTGTCTATCTGTCACAATCACAGCTTTCCTCTCACAAGGCCTATTTCACGATCTTGAAGCTGTGAGTTCTGTCATTTTAATTCACAGCACAGGAAAGCGAGGCTTGGAGAGAGGAACTTCCCTACCCAAGGCTCCATGCCAGCTGCAGCGGGACCTGAGATTTGAATGCAAATCTATTCTTTTCTCCCTTAACCAGAACACTCCAAAGAAAAACAGAACGGTCTGGATGGAGAGACACCTTCAGGTGTTTGTTCTTAGCTCCACTGAGAAACCTTTAGAACCTGCCAATGTTGTTCTTAAGGGGAAAAAAGTCCCTTAGTACAGCTTCAGGACACAGGGAGGGATGGCAGGAAGGAAGGTCCAGAGGCTAGAGCATAGCCAGTATTTTCTGAGTGTAGAAGTCTGAGCAGAGAGGAGCCAGCAGGGCCCTTGGAGGTGGAGACACCCATCACCAGGCAGAGCACTCCACATGTAGAAGACAAATAAGTGAATAGACGAGCCAAGGAATGAATGGACAGAACATGCTGGACTTGCAGATAAAGGTGTAGCTGCCAGAAGTTATCCCGCTGAGAGCCGGCACCATTTATCCATCATTTACAAGAGAAAATGCTTCATATAAGGCAGGATGGGGACTGTCCCTCCCCTAAACCAGTGCCCTCTCCCCACAAGTCAGAGTCCCACCAGAAGCTTGCTCAGGAGGTTTGTTCCTGCCTCCTACCACCCTTAAAGAGATGAAACTGCTGGAGGGAAGCAGCTAATTGCATGATGTTTTAATAATCCCTTCTCCGTGAAACATTAATTGTGAGATTTCACAAATACAAAGGTCTGTCTGCTGTTTAATAGCCCAGTTTGTGGCCTCCCCAGATAAATATTTGAAGGTTTCTAGTTGAGAGACCAAGGTGACCAGCACAATACCAAATCCTGTAGAACAACTGATAACCCAACAATCACCGGGATGTCAAAAACACCTCCCTTGACTCGCTGTCCCCAGCTGCTGAAGTGTAGGGTCCAGAGAATTCCAGAGACTGTAATGACCCAAGGATGGTGGTGGCAGATGAAGAAAGCATTGTGAGAGGCCTCAGCCCCTCCCCACCTAGTCCTGGAAGGCTGCGGCAGCTGCCCAGCGCCCTGGAATGAAGAGAGGAACCCTTCACCTCCCCATCTCTCTTCCCAAGACCCCTAATGAGGTGCACTTGGAATAGGTATGGATATTCCTCAGACCCAGACCATACACCCCTTTCTCAGACTAAAAAGGAAAGACCACATCTCTAACCCTCACTGGAGGAAAATGATTTGAAGCAGAATTCTTTTCAGTAACAAACGGAAGTAAACTGTGACTTCCAGGAGATAACATTCAGTGGTGAGAAAATTACAGAATAGTTAATGACCATGTTCATCAGGATCTTCCAAGTACAAAGCTACAGAATAGATAGTGACCGTGTTCAGCAGGATCCTCCAAGTAGAAAGCTACAGAATAGATAGTGACCGTGTTCAGCAGGATCCTCCAAGTAGAAAGTTACAGAATAGATAGTGACCGTGTTCAGCAGGATCGTCCAAGTAGAAAGCTACAGAATAGATAGTGACCGTGTTCAGCAGGATCCTCCAAGTAGAAAGCTACAGAATAGATAGTGACCGTGTTCAGCAGGATCCTCCAAGTAGAAAGTTACAGAATAGATAGTGACCGTGTTCAGCAGGATCGTCCAAGTAGAAAGCTACAGAATAGATAGTGACCGTGTTCAGCAGGATCCTCCAAGTAGAAAGCTACAGAATAGATAGTGACCGTGTTCAGCAGGATCCTCCAAGTAGAAAGTTACAGAATAGATAGTGACCGTGTTCAGCAGGATCGTCCAAGTAGAAAGCTACAGAATAGATAGTGACCGTGTTCAGCAGGATCCTCCAAGTAGAAAGCTACAGAATAGATAGTGACCGTGTTCAGCAGGATCCTCCAAGTAGAAAGTTACAGAATAGATAGTGACCGTGTTCAGCAGGATCGTCCAAGTAGAAAGCTACAGAATAGATAGTGACCGTGTTCAGCAGGATCCTCCAAGTAGAAAGCTACAGAATAGATAGTGACCGTGTTCAGCAGGATCCTCCAAGTAGAAAGTTACAGAATAGATAGTGACCGTGTTCAGCAGGATCCTCCAAGTAGAAAGCTACAGAATAGATAGTGACCGTGTTCAGCAGGATCCTCCAAGTACAAAGCTACAGAATAGATAGTGACCATGTTCAGCAGGATCCTCCAAGTAGAAAGTTACAGAATAGATAGTGACCGTGTTCAGCAGGATCCTCCAAGTAGACTTTCTCACTACTCCATGGGGTTCAAGTGCACAGATTTAAGCTTGTCAGAAAGCAGAACCTCTGTCCCTGGCCCATGCCTGCTGGATCTATATGTGGAAGATCTCCTGGGGCTCATAGGCACATTCAGGGCATGATGGGAGAAGTGAAACATTTGATTCTTACATTCCAATGAACTGAGATTCCTCTATAAATTGATTATGTCTAACATAATGAGGTTTATGATCAAAAAATCTTATACTGGAAATATGAATAGAAAAAATTTAAACCATGAATAGAAAAGTACAGGGCTAGGGAGATGGCTCCATATTTAAAAATCACTGTCTGCTCTTCCAGAGAGTCAGGGTTCAGATCCCAGCACCCATATGGCAGCTAACAACCATCTGTAACTCCAGTTCCAGGGGGTCTGATTCCCTTTTCTGGCCTCGGTGGACACTGCATGTACTTGCTACACTTACATATGTGCAAGCAAAACACTCATACACATAATATAAAAAACTCAATAAATCTTTCCAGGCATGGTGGTGCACACCTTCAGTCCTAGCACTCAGGAGGCACAGGCAGGCAGATCTCTGTGAGATGAAGGTCAGCCTGATCTACAGACTGAGTTCCCAGCCAGCAGAGGCAAAAGACCAATAATAATAAAAATAAATTTGGGTTAATAAACAGAAGGTGATACCTCTCTACTTTCAACAAGTCTCAACCACTATGAGCCTGGATCTTCTCATATGTGTAATAGAGCTCAGATCGTTGTCAAGGAGTGAGCCCTCACTATGTATAGAACAGACTTTGTTTCTAGTAGAACCTCAAAATTACTTGCTTCCTTGTTACCTTTGTAATGACAGCAACATGATATGACTTGTGAGTCTCGCGTGGAGCATTATTTTTTTTTTTGTCTTTTTGATTTTTTTAATTTTTTTTATTAATTTTATTTCTTTCTGTATGTGTATGAATGTATTGTCTGCATGCATGTTTGTGCACCCGTGTCGTGCAATGCCGCGGAGGTCAGAAGAGGGTGTCGGATTCCCCTGGAACTGGAGTTCTCCCGGAATTGGAGTTTCAGACGGTTCTAGGCCGCCATGTGGGTGCTGGGGATCGAACCCGGGTCCTCTGCAAGAGCGGTCGGTGCTCTTAACCGCTAGGCCATCTCTCCAGCCCCTTTTTTGAATTTTTGAGACAAGGTCTCCCTGTAGCCCCAGCTGGCCTGGAAATCACTCTGTAGACCAGGCTGGCCTTAAACTCACAAAGATCCACCTGCCTTTGCCTCCTAAGTGCTAGGATTAAAGTCATGTGCCACCACGCCTGGCTCACATGGAGCTTATTAATAGCTTGGTGTAACCTAAAGCAGTGTGGTTCTCCGAGTCTGTGGTTCTCCAGAGTCTACGAGGCTCTGTGAGGCTGGGGTATAGAACAGCGTCTGTGGGGTGGGATCTGAGTCTGTGGTTCGACGGACTCTACAAGGCTCTGTGAGGCTGGGGTGGGATCTCTATGGGGTGGGGTCTCTATGGGGTGGGATCCTCCTTCTCAGACCCCACTGATTCTGCTCTTTAGGTTATCTGAGGGCTTTATGACCCCACTATAGAGCACCCATCATATCCTTTAATACCTGTCCCTGCATGACTGACCTCCCTAAGGGCAGGGCCTTATATTTTGCATGTCTGTAGGTCACACACCTGAATAAGTGAATGAATCCAAATCTTCACTCACACATTTGAAGTTGAGACACATTTTGAGCATGGACTTTAAAATCTGATGAGCCTGGGGGCTGGAGAGATGGCCTAGCGGCTAAGAGCGCCGACCGCTCTTGCAGAGGACCTGGGTTCGATCCCCAGCACCCACATGGTGGCCAAGAACCGTCTGAAACTCCAATTCCAGGAGAACTCCAGTTCCAGGGGAATCCGAGACCCTCTTCTGACCTCCGCGGCATTGCACGACACGGGTGCACAAACTTGCATGCAGATAGTACATTCATACACATACAGAAATAAATAAAAATTAATAAAAAAAAATCTGATGAGCCTGAACTTTCACCCAGGACCAACTAATTACTATTTTAAAATTTAGAAAAAAAATGAATTTAGACAATGCCTTCACCACTCTATACCTTCCTTGTTTTTAATATAGGACCAATAATACCCAGCTCTCAAAGAGGTTTGGAGAATTCAGGGGAATCAGTGTCAAGCAATTAAAGCAGTGTTGGTCACTTATTAAATATATCATCAACTGTGACCTATTCTTACCTAGAGTACTAAGATACACTAAGATGTGAATGGTAAATGAGTTCTCAGGGGTGGAGAAATGGCTCAGCGGGTAAGAGCACCGACTGCTCTTGCAGAGGACCTGGGTTCGATTCCCAGCACCCACATGGCAGCTAAGAACCGTCTTTAACTCCAGTTCCAGGGGAATCCGACGCCCTCTTCTGACCTCCAAGGCATTGCACGACACAGGTGCACCAACCTACATGCAGACAGTACACTCATATACATAAAAAAAAATAAAAAATATTTAAAAAGTGGTAAATGAGTTCTCGCTTTGCTCTTATTTGAAGGACATCTATAGAGTTCACTCCAGATACCTTGAATTAAGTTCATTTGCCTTAGACTTGACAGAGAAATTGATAATCATAAAATGATAGGTATTTGGAGTGTTTTGAAACTCAGTGGCCTTGGGGAAGCGTGATCCATAAATGGCGCTAATACTTTCTAGGCTGGCAGCTGGCCTCCAGCGTGTGCACACCACCGTGTCATCCGCTACCTATGCAGCTGCCAGTTATGGCCAAGGGCATTGACGATGACGATGATGATGACAGTATTAATAACAGGTGGCAAACTCCTCACTCCTCACAGGCAGACAGGCCTTAATGAAGACTTTTGGATATCTTTATTATTTTTTTTTTCAAGGGATTCACAATATAGAGCACAGTCGTTTTCAGATCACATTAACTTTGCTCAGTTTGCAATACTCTTGGATATCTTAAGCCCTGGAAGGACAACGATGCCTCCACCCCCACCCACCACTGAAGGTGAAAATTTCACTAGTCAATGGAAATGAATCACAAAATGTTCATGTGAACTGTCGCACTTGCAAAATGCTAACATCTAAGGAATATGAAACGTGTACATTTTTTCCCTATGTTCCTGCTTGGCTGGAAACTTAAATACAGGTTTGATCTGCCTGTAGGGAGGGCAAAGTCCATGCACTGACATGTGTCTTCTGTTAAAAGGCTTATTGAATGAATGGATGACTGGTTTCAACTCTAGTTGGGCTTCCAGATAAAATGCAAGATGCTAGTTAAATGTGAATTCCAGATAAACAATGAATAATTGTTTAGCCTGTAAGAAATCAGGGATTTTTATTACATACATTAGACAACTTTGCCCTTTAGATATCAGAGGAATTCAAAGAAGGCAGAAAAGGGGGCTATCATAGAAAAGAAAGAAGTTGAAGCAGATCAAGGTTCAAAATCAAGCATAAAGTATAATAAAATGGGACTATTGGGAATTGTGTGACCTCCATGGCTCTGAGAAATGAAAGGCATTCCTGGAATGAGAACCCCGGCATGATTAAATACCTGGAGACTAAAGAGAGCTGGGAAGGAAGGGCAGGGACAGCTGGGAGTTTAAAGTCAGCCTGGTCTACCAAGCAAGTTGCAGGCCAGCTGGGAGAAAAGGGAGACCCTGTTTCCACAGGACAGAAACAGTCAATAAATAGAAAAAGGAAAGAAGTGAATGAATGAATCAAGAACTAGGTAAGGCCCAGGGGTGCACTGTGGGCAAGGGCAGGCTTGCCAGAGCAGCTAGAGGCCCTGAGCTGATGGAGACAGCCACAGGCCCCTCCCTGAGCCCGCCTCCAGGCGGGAACAAGGCGTGAGGGAAAGGCTCTGGTTTGGGCTGCTGGGAGGGGACTCCCTATAGATGTGACCTGTTGCATGGACTCCATCGCCATTGTGTTAGGCCCTGGTTCTAGACAGGCTCTAGAATCACCTAGGAGACAGAGGTCTGGACTTGTCTGGAAGAGAGTTTCTAGATGGGATTAACTGAGATGGAAAGACACGCCCTACACGTGGTTGGCACCAGAATACTCAGTACGGGCGGGGGTCCCAGACTGAGTAGAGGAAGGGAGAAAGCAGCAGGGATGCCAACAGTCCGTTCTCTGCTTCCTGTGGACACACTGTGACCAGCTGCCTCACGCTTCTGCTACCACCATGATCGACGGTGCCCTCAAATTGTGCCGGGAACAAGTTTACTTGGTCAGGTATTCCTCACAGTTACAAGAAAAGTAGCTGATACGGCCTTCTGAACATCGTCCATTTCCCAGGTTGCCAGGACCACCTGCCCTCCCAGGTCCATCCCTTCCTCTTGTTCTGACCACCTCCTTTGCCCTGAAGGGCTGTGCTATGGCAGCCAACTCACCTCTGCCCCAAGTCCTTGCATGCCAATCTTTAGAATCTTCCCATCTATAATCCTGCGCATGCCTCTGCTGATAGCTAAAGGATGGCACGGTGTGAGTCTGTCAGTGACCACATGTGCCCATCATCTGGGGTCCTAAACATCCATGTGAGGTCCCAGTGTTATGGTCAGAAACCAGCACACACCAGAAAATTGTGAGGACGTTTTATTACGGCTGGCCACACTGTCCCCACTCTAGAGTAGAGGCAGCAGCAGGACCTTGGGGTTTGGGGATATATGTAGTCACTTTTTCTTTCTTTCTTTTTTTTTTAAATTTCTGTATGTGTATTAATGTACTGTCTGCATGTAGGTCTGTGCACCTGTGTCATGCAATGCCACGGAGGTCAGAAGAGGGTGTCGGATTCCCCTGGAACTGGAGTTCTCCTGGACTTGGAGGTTCAGACGGTTCTCAGCCACCATGTGGGTGCTGGGGATCGAACCCAGATCCTCTGTAAGAGCAGTCAATGCTCTTAACCGCTAGGCCATCTCTCCAGCCCCTGTAGTCGCTTTTTCAAGGGTGATGTTTAACCAGTCTTAAACAAGCATTTTACAGAGCAGAAGGACTTGATCACCATACCAAGCATTTTACAAAAAGCAGAAGTATGTGGCCAGTTAGCTCATCTCACCATACCTTAAGACTGCTTGAGGATAGGCCCAGATGCACTCTTGGATCCCGTGCCCTAGAGCAGCCAAACTCCTAAGAGTTCCCCAAACCAGCCAATGTGGTGGCCCACGCCTTAAGCCCAGCACAGCAGGGGTTTATGTTAAGGTCAGAAACAAAATGGATTTCTGAACAAAATGGAGTTTGTCTACCCCACTTTATCTCACCTGGAGTCCATGTCTTGCTGGCAGAGCTATGACCAAAGGCCTCCTGCTGGAGCCAGAGCTCATATCCAGCCATGAGACCAACACCCAGATCCATGCCATCCTCACTCATGCCAGTGGATTGTATTTAAATTTCCTTCCTTCAGGAGGCCAGCATTGCTGCCCCATACTCATACCTCGCACCCCGCTGGGCGCTCCCTCCCGCGCTGGGCACAGCCACATCTCACCTTCTTCACTTTCCCTAACCTCCTGGTCCCCACATTCAGCTGAACCCCAGCTTCGCATTCCAACTGACAAACTTGAAACATCAGGAAAGAACTCCTTCCCCATGCACCCTAGACCTGCACCAGCCCTCCTGTTTAGGAAAGAACACCTGCTCTGCCCACTTGGCCACACTTCCTCCTGTTAGGTTCATTTTGAGGGGAGACTCTCAGTACAGAGAGGAGAAAATGTCAGGACTCTGATGAAAAGGAAGTCAGGTTTATTTCAGGCACCAAGGCTGGCCTGCCTGTGTGGGGATTAGGATGACCAGTGTTAGAATGTCCCCAGAATGGCAGTTTTATACCAGGCACACAAGGAGGTGCATTTACAAGGAGGTGGGGGTGAGGAGACGAGGATTAGGGTATAGGTGGACCTGTGGCTGGTACCAGTAGAAGCATCTTGGCAATAGCCTGCTTTGACCCTACTTACCTTGTCTCTCTGCCCATTTGTATCGGCTCCACAGAACAGCTGACTCTCTTGTCTCATCTGAATCCACTCTGCTAGGTGGATTCAGAGACGGGAATTTAAGGTGGTGTGGACCTTGAGGTCCCTGTTCTCTTCCAGCTAGGACCCCGAGTTCTAGAAGGTATGAGAAGAAGGCACCAGAGAAACCTAACACATGAGTCTAAGGAGATCACTGGACCCGAGGCTCCTTTCAGGACTTTCACCTGGCCAAACTGGCCAGATTTTATCCCTTCACCATCTCTTCTCTTCCCATATAAGAAGCCCCAAGCCTCCCCTGAGCTCTCTCTGGCTCTCTCTTCCTCACTTGGCCCTTTACTTCTGGCATCTCTCCTGACCTTTCACTCCCTACGTTTCCTTCCATCCCTTCCGCTTTCACTTTGCATGCCCTTTCACCTCCTTCAGTCTTTATTCCTTTCACCTCCATAGGCCTTTGGGTTTTCACCCAAGGATATATTCTCCTTCCCTAATAAACTCTGCCCTCTGTTAATTTGGATTGACTCAATCTCCTCTCAGCACTGGGAAACCTAGCACACTCCACCAGGCCCTTCCCCACCAGTCCATCAGTCCCATCATGGCGGGTCCTTGGAGACCAGATTCTTCACTTCCACTGCACTCTCATCAACATCTGGCAGTGCCTCCGCTTGGAAGCACTTTCCCGCCTTCCAGGGCAGTGCACAGGACTTATTTTTGTCTCTTGCTAACTGCTCCCTATCAACCTCCTTTACATAATCCTTTTCATTTCCCCAATGTCAAAACAATGGGGTGCCCGCAGCACAGCTTTGACTTGGCTTCTTCTCTTCTAGACCCACTCCCTTGGGAATCTCAATCTGTCTCTGGGCCTTGAGTGGCAACTCCTCGTCTCCCCCCTTGGAATACATTTTTGCATGATGAGCTACAAATTGGCTTTCCATGTGACCCAGACCAAACCCTGTAAGTCACCACTGATCCCTTCTTCCCCACCCCATCCTCATCTCAAACGCCTGCTCGTTCTTTTCTAAGCACTTCTGGATTCCAAGCACATTTCGTTCCCCTACCCTGTCACTTCTTGCCTATACTGCGGCACTAGCCTCCTACCTGATCTGCGTCCCCTCTTGCCCCTCCAGGAACAGATCTCCACAACAGCCAAGTGGATCTTCTTACATGGAAAGCTGGTCACAGAACCAAGGCCAGAGACAAATTCTCATCCACTGTGCCCTCTCCTTGAGCCCCAGCCACCTGGCCTTGAACACACCCACCACCTCTCCTCCAGAAAGACGTTTTCCTGCAAGCTCCCTCAGCCCAGAGCTCTACCTCCAGCACAGAAAAACCCCATGACTCACACTGCAGTCCATCAGTTCTTGCTAACTACCATCTTAACAGGAAGTCCCAGCGCGCACTATTTTAAGCCGTACATCCTCATGCACACATAAAGAACCTGTCCTCTGTGACTTTGGACGTGTTCTGTCACCTTACTCTGCTTCCCCAAATGGAGGAATAGAGGATGGTACAGAACAAAGAGCAAAGGTGTAATCATGGTTTGAATCTACTTTGGCACAATCTAGCCAGATGACCTTCTTGGCATAGCCTAGAGTACCCACCCAGCCACCACTCGGTTCCAATGAGGTGTTCCAGTGGGACTTTTCTTCTTCTTCTTCTACCAGATACCATGCTCCAAAACAGGAAGCATAACATTTTCTATATTTTTTTGTTTATTTTTTGTCTGTTTCGTCCCCACTAGAATGCAAGCCCCCTAAGAACAGATGACTTTGCTATTTACAGCTAAGCCCCTTCAGCATAGAACTCTTCAAGATCCATTTACTGATTGAATAAATAAGTTGATTTTCTTGTTTATAAGAGTGTTTACAGTTGAAGATAATGAGGAGCCTTAAGGTGCCTGGCTTTAAGTGATCTGAGCCCCAAATCAGACAGGGAGCCTTCTCCAGGTAAGCACACCATTAGCTCTCATCTCATGTGTCATTTTTCAATATGTGTCACTTCCCTCAATATCCTTGAAGTACTTGTATTAGTCACTTTTGAATCACTAGGACCAAATATCTTATAGAAGCAATTTAAGGAAGAAAAAAATCCATTTGGCTCACAGTTTCAGAGGGGTCAGGCCATGGTCACTCGTCCTGCCCTCCATGCTTGGGTAGAACATTCCAGCAGCAGGAATATGTTGCAAGAGGTCAGTCAATCACCCCTCAGCTGGGGGCAACCAGATAGAGAGAGAAAGGAAGGGGCCAACCAGGTATGAGATGCTAGACCCCTCCCCCTAAAACTTCCAGAAGCTCCAAAAATAGTGTTGTCATGTAGAGATGTAGGTTGTAACACATGGTCCCGCAGGGCTGTTACATACTCAAACCATAACTGTGCCTTTGCCCTCATTCCACATAATCCTCTGCCTCTCTATTTGGGGTGCTCATCCTGTCTATTAAAATTGCTTCCTGATAGCCTTCCTTGTAAATGTGTATACTTTCTGAGGATTTTCAAGGAGTACCTGAGGAAGGAATAAAGACATGAAGCTGGGTGAGCAGCGTACAGTGCGTGGCCACAAAGACACAACTAGACCTGTGCTTGGCATTGACGGGAGGATGAGCTGAAGGAGCAAAGGCGGGGTGGTACCAAAAGGGGACGAGAGCCAGCAAGACGGCTCAGGTAAGGTAAAGCTTGGCGTGCCATCAAGCCTGATGACTTTAATTCAGTCCCTCAAACCCACAGGGTAGAAGGAGAGAGCCAGCACCAGCAAGCTGTCCTCCGGCCTCCTCATAGATGCCGTGGCACCCACACCACCTCCCAAATGAATAAAACGCAATTTTTAAAGGAGGATGGGGAGGGGGACATTGGAAAGGAAGGAAGTTAGTTTCAACTCCTTGCAAGAAATTGGCACCCTAACTCTGAGCCCAGCTAAGTTACATATACAACATAGCTGGCATGGCCTAGCCTTATCTCCTCTCAGTGTAGCCTACCTAGCCAGCCTCCATTTCAGTGGGACACTCTTTCTGGGATTATCTTCTACTAGGCAACATGCTCCAAAGGGAGGAAGAAAACTGCCTCTGATATACAGAGCATGGAAAGGCAAAGAGATGTACAATGAGAGATGCTTGCCCACCCTGTGGTTCTGCGTTTAACCACTTCCCATCTCGTATGCAATCCACGCTCTACTCCCTCTCACCTCTCTAATGCCTTCCCACCCATGAGACTCAGCACTGGTTTGCAGAGCCCATCCAGACTATCCCAGTCAGCACCTACCTCTTCCTTCTCTGACAGCTCAGTATTTTGAAGTATGTTCTATGAGTACTCTCTCAGCATACTCTATATTGACATGCATGCATATATTATACACAACATAAACAATAGCTATTATTGGGATTAATATGTCTCTTCTTGCCAATTAAACATAGGCTTATTGAAAGTAGAGATTTTTCTTTCTTTCTTTCTTACCCTAACCCTAGGGAACTCATTCCAAGGATAAGTAGATACTAAGTGCCCAGAAAACACTTCGCTGAACCTAGCTTGTTGCAAGTTATTATTGTAGGGGGAAAAAAAGTCAAGGAGCCACAAAAATGGTTTTGCTGTTGAAAGAGAAGCCACGTTATCTCAAACATGTCTTTAAAATGCCGTCTGTTGCCCTGGTTCTTCCTTAGGAGTGCACAGTTTATTCCAGGAGAGACTTTGTAATGGATGGAAGGTGTGTTTCTGCTGAGCTAGGGGTTATCGTGTTCTCTCCATCCAGGCACCAGATTGATGGGATATGCCTCTATGATTTATAATACACTAATCTCACTGGAGAGTGAAGCACAATTAATCTTAGAATCTTGCAGCCTGCACTTAACAACTTTGGAACCTTCCCGAAGTACCCACCTGCATAGCAAACACCTGCGCCTCCCCCAGATGCCAGGGCGAAACACACTCTTCTCTGCAAGGTAATAATAGAGGGCTATGGCTTTCTTTAGACTTTCCATGACATTCCAAGACAAAAAAAGATTATGTGATAGGATTGTCTTAAACTACAGTCACGATGTTACATAATATAATTAAGCATATATAAAATCAGAACTGCAGAGGATTTTCACCAGAAAGACCTGACTTGTCAGATATTTGACATTTTTTTCTGGTCCAGGTGTTGCTAAGGACCAAGAAACAAGATTCTCCACCAGCCAAAGCAGACATTCTGAGGTCTGGGCACGGGGTGATTATTTACTCTTTCTTTATGCATAAAATTCTACCGATCTTTGATATCTGAATTCTAAGCCTATATTAAATTCACAGAAAGGCCTTTCTAGATGAACACAGTTGTGCTGGATAGCTTTGGTGTCAACTTGACACACCTGGGTTGAGGGAGCCTCGATTGGGCAATTGGCTCCATTGGATTGGCCTGTGGTATATTGTCTTGATTGTTGAGCAGTGACAGTATAAGAAGGCAGGCTGGGCATGAGCCAGAGCAGCAAGCCAGTAGAGAGCTAGCCAGTGAACATCACTCCTCCATGGCCTGTGCTTCAGCTCCTGCCTCCAGGTTCCTGCCCTGAGTTCCTGCCTTGAGCTCCCTAAGTGATGATCTGTGACCTGGGAGATGTAAGCTGAATAAACCCTTTCCTCCCCAAGTTGGTGTTGGTCAGAGTGTTTTGTCACAGCAATGGAAGACAAACTAGGACAACAGTAACCTCTACAAAAAATAAAAAAAAAACCACAAAACATATATCATCTTGCCTACATGTACGTTACTTACATACATGTATGTTACATACATGTGACTTAGGAATGCAACATAATATTTTCTTTTACCTGCATATAACTCTACTGTTAAAATGTGAATCCTTAAACATGTTTTGGAATTAACCTATAGTTTATTTCCAGACATCATAATTTTGGTGTATGTGTGGAGTGTATATATGCATACTTTGGAGCAATATAAAATCAAAGGGAACAACAACAACAAAAAAGACTTGTTCAAAAAACTTACCAAACCAGTAAACTTCTGCCCCAAACAGTAAACTTCTGCATCGAAGTTTTTAAAAACAGACTGAGAAAAAGATGCAAAACATGTACGGGAGAAGGCAAGAGCTCTGGCGGGGTGGGGGACATAGAAGGGGGAATGAGTCTAAATTTGATTAAGAAATGTTGTATGAAATGCACAACAGTTCAATAAAAATTAAGATTAAAAAAAAAAGAAAGGCCACCTAAGGAAAATCTACTCACAAGATGCAAACGCTATGTGTGACCCCTCAAAAAAAAAAGAAAAATCTTTCTAAAATGTGGAAGTGGAGTATGAATGAGAACATGTACACATCCCCCAGCCCTGTAATGTAAAAACCATGTTTTAGTACTAATTCAGTCCTAATAATAACTCTGTAGACCCAACTCTTTAAAATTCTAAAAGCGGGGCTGGAGAGAGGACTCAGAGGTTAAGTGCCCTGGATGCTTTTGTAAGACTCGAGGTTCGATTTTCAGCACCCACATGGCAGCTGACAACAGTCTGTAACTCCAGTTCCAGGGGAATCCAACGCCCTCTTCTGATCTCCACAGACTTTGCATGACATGAGTTCACTTACATATATACAGCCATAACACTGATACACATAAAACTCAAATAATAAATAAAATATTTAAAATTTTAAAAGCAAAAACTATGTCAATGTTTATAGTAATTTCCTTTCAAAATGGCCCAAATAGAAAGCTTTAGTGGGGCTGGAGAGATGGCTCAGCAGTTAAGAGCACTGACTGCTCTTGCAGAGGACCCGGGTTCAATTCCCAGCACCCACACAGCAGCTAAGAACCATCTTTAACTCCAGTTCCAAGGGAATCCAACGCCCTCTTCTGACCTCCACAGCGTTCCATGATTCGGGTGCACCAACCTACATGCAGACACTCATATACATAAAAAAATTAAAAAATAAATAAATAAAAAGAAAGCTTTAGTGTGTGAAGTTTTAATGCAGAACTAACTAAAATAAGTTACTATAAAGTTCTGAATTTCCACAGCCATGCATACCTCTCCCTTTGTCTGTTTTATCATTTCCTTTATTATTAAGTGTGAAAAACTTTCCCAAGGAATCTCAAATCTCAGTTCAGTTTTTCACATCAGGAAACACTCCACAGAAATAGATAACATTATGATTAACGCAGGGGCTTCTGGTGCAAACATAGCTGTATAAATCACCCTATGTCTCCATTTTTCAATGAAATCGCATGAAAAGAGCAAGAAAAATTGGAGTAAAAAATAGTCTTCATTTTCAGTGAAACAAAGAGCCAAATACAACCTGAAGCTCCAAAAATGTGTTTAGAGTTTGACAAACATACTTGAAAGCAGACAGAACCCTCACAAGAAAGAAGAAAGGAAGACAGAGTTGTGAAGGAACAGGGATGGCCGATAGAGAGGGACGCTCTGAAGGTCAGAGTTACCAGAAGTGTGTACTACATTATGGAACCTTTTCACAACAAAAAGCAGAGAATCAGAACTCAAGGGTGCAGCTCCTGGATTCCAGAGAAACAAGAAAGGAAGGATTTTTATCATGAAGAATGACACAGATGAGAGTCATGCCCAACTAGGTGTGCACGTGTGTGTGTGTGTGTGTGTGTGTGTGTGTGTGTGTGTGTGTGTGAAAAGGAAGAAAAAGAAGGGAAGAGAATGCTTTGGATTGTAAAGCATTCCACGAAAAATCACATACAAAGAGAATGGAAAATTTCAGCAAGTTGATTACAGAGGACTCTTTTCTTCTTTCTTTTTGCATTAATTTTTTATTGAATTTTTGTGTATTTCACACTGAACATCTGTCTTAATCACCTGAATATCTCTTCCCCATTGGCACTGTCCCACGAGCCCCCCCACCACCACTGGAATTCACACACTCTGTCATTGCATTAAGGTCTATAGTCTCAAGTTAGTGTCCCTGGACATTCCTCAGTGCAAGTTCATCCACTGAGGTCTAGTCAGTTTATCCAGAGTCCCTTGCTTTAAAAAGTACAGCTAGCTCTTCCTCACCCAGCAGTAATCAGCTGCCAATAGTTTTTCAGCTAAGATCAGGGTCTGCTGCCCATTTCCCTGGTTCCCTGCTGGCTTTTCATCTGCGTGAGTTTGCATGGGTCCTGTGCATGCTGACAACACTGCTGTGGGTTCAAGGGACCAAGGAGCTTCTAGGATCTTTTCCCATATAGTCATCTACCTCCTCCTTCGCTCTTACAATCTTTCCACCCTCTCTTTGAAATAGTCCCTGGGCCCTGGGTGAGTGAAGCTTAATACAGGAGTCCTGTCTGGGGACCCACATTCATTGGATACCTAATCCCCATGCTTTGGCTTTTTATGAAATTTTGTGTTCCTGGCCCCCTATTGCACGAGGAAGCATCATTAGTGAGAGGTGAGAGATTCATTAGGGCCTGCTTTATCCCTTGTTCTATGCTCCCTGAACCTCAGGATAGAGGCTGCATTGTAGATGTTCCACTTAGGCTTGGGCAATTCACAGACAATGTCTGTGTGTTACCAGTTGTGGTACACTGTTATAGTCTCCATCTTGTTCAGAAGAAGCTTCTTTGATGGTTGATGACCGGGATACTTGACCGTAAATATAAGCTCCCATATTTTGCACTTGATAAGAAGTTACATTAGCCTAGGGATGCGACAGCCTTTGGGATTTCTGTAATATCTATGACCTCTCCATCCATATGTATTTGGCTATGTTTACAGTACCACACATGAGTTTCCTCCCATTGAGTGGGCTTTAAGTCCAGTTAGGTAGCTGTTGATTGCCCTCAAGGTAAAAGTGTCTCTACTACACCAATGTCTTATGCTGTGCCAGTCATTGATGTGGTTATTTGGTCTTGAAGCTGGTGATATTTTCCCTTACCAGTTTGCACAGTGCTCTCCAAAGCTATGAGAGCTCACCTTCAGGGGAAGTGGCTTCCAGGTCAGTTTCACCTCCATTCCTCCAAATCTGGTCTCTGAAGCGTGTCTTTTCTTCAGCAGTAGGGTCTTGCCTTCAAGTTCTGAGAGGCAATCAAGGGCTGTGGAGATAGCCTGTGTAAATTTGGGGAGTCTCTTGGACTTATCCTGGCCAACAACTCAAAGGATGGTTTTTCCTGCCTAGAACTATTTCTTGTTATGTAGTCTTAAGCTATGCAAATGTATGTATAATTTGTCATTAGGTTCTTAGACTGATATGATTCCCTCTGGTTTTTCATACTAGCAAGGCATAATTTATTTCTCTTCTCTCTCTCTCTCTCTCTCTCTCTCTCTCTCTCTCTCTCTCTCTTTCTCTCTCTCCATCTAACCCTCCCTCTATGCCTTCTCCATTTAAAGCGTCCCCATCTTACCCATTTCTCACTTTAGAGTACCACTCTCCTGTGGTCCCAACCCTCTTGAGCTTCTCCTTTGTCCCCAAATTTCCTTGTACAACCCCCCTCCTACCCCCCCATTTAAACACCCTCAGTTTATCCATTTCTCCCTTAGTAACCCCTGTCTCCTACTGTTCTTCTCTCTCAGGTTCCCTCTTTCCCTTCACCTCCCTGCTTCCTTTCCATTTTGCTGATTCCTGCACTTACATCAGGACACATACTTACAAATACAGATTTGGGGGAGAACATATACTTTGTATTTCTGAGTCTGTGTTACTTCACTTAGCATAACAGTCTCTAGTTCTATCCATTTACCTGCAAATTTCATGACTGGACTAGATGGAACATATTTCAACATAATTAAAGCTATATATAATAAACCACAGCAACATCATTCTAAATGGAGAAAAATTGGAAGCATTCCCCTTAAATCAGGAACCAGGCAAGGCTGTCCACTATCTCCACTCCTTTTCAGTATAGTGCTTGAAACTCTTGCTAGATCAATAAGACAAGAGAAGGAAATTAAAGGAATACTAATTGGAAAAGAAGAGGTCAAATTCCCCCTTTTTGCAGATGACATGACATTATACCTAAGAGATGCCAAAAATTCCACCAGAGAACTCCTAGAAATGATTAACACTTTCAGTAAAGTGGCAGGTTATAAAATTAATCTACAAAAATCAGTGGCCTTTCTATACGACAATAACAAGCAATTGGAGAAAGTATATGGAAAACCTCTCATTTACAATAGCCTCAAAAAAGAGAAATATCTCAGTATAAACCTGACCAAAGACACTAAAGACTTCTACAATGAAAATTTTAAATGTTTGAAGAAAGAGATTGAGGAAGACACCAGAAGATGGAACATTTTGAAAATTACCATCCCACCAAAAGCAATATGTACAGTCAATACAATCCCAAATTCCCCATGACATTTTTCACAGAATTAGAAAAAAAATTCTAAAATTTATATAGAAGTACAAAAGACTCTGTAGAGCCAAAGTAACCCTGAGCACAAATAGCAAAGCAAGGGGATTATTATACAAGATTTCAAACTGTATTCCATAGGTAGATCAATGGACCATAATTGAAGACCCAAACATGAAACAAGACTACATGTGATTTTGGCCACCTGATATTTGATGAAGGGGCCCAGGAAACTCGGTTTTTGTTTCTTTAAAAAATATTTTATTTGCTCTCTTTCACACCGGGACCAGAGGGGCCGGGGCTAGTGGTCTGCACCTTGGTGCGGGCGGCGGGGTAGTTACCTGGGCAGGCATCTGCCGCCTCTGCCGCAGGTAGGGGGCTGTGGGTGGGACCATCCTACGTCTTTCTTTCGCACCTGGACCAGAGGGGCCGGGGCTAGTGGTCTGCACCTTGGTGCGGGCGGCGGGGTAGTTACCAGGGCAGGCATCTGCTGCCTCTGCCGCAGGTAGGGGGCCTTGGGCAGGACCGTCCTACTTCTTTCACACCGGGACCAGAGGGGCCGGGGCTAGTGGTCTGCACCTTGGTGCGGGCTGCCAGGGCGTGGGCTAGGTCAGGCATCCCCCCCCCCCGAGATTGGTGAGAATCCAAGTGGATCTTTTCTTGGAGAACCTTCAGAGCAAGAAGAGAAGAGTGGTTTACAAAATTGAAAACTAGACAAGTCAATACTCCATAAACAAGGAGGAGGAAGGGGGGGGAACATCTAAAGGAGGAAAGTAAAACCATCCCCTAACATAGTGAAAAGGTATTTGTGATCTGAACCACAAAAGGGAAGCCCACATGCCAGGAACACGACGAAGGGACAACATGGGAAAGGCACAGGAAAATCCTGGGTCAAGCACTACCAAACCCAAAGTAGGAGATAGCTACACTGGGGACAACCCATGAGGAGACCAAGGAACAGATCTTAGCGGAATAATTGCAGAACTTTGCAGAGAAATTAAAGAAACATTAAAGAGGAATTAGAGAATCTACAGAGAGAATTAAACACTCAAAAAGGACCTAGAGGTTACAATGACAAACATCAGAAAAAAAAATAAAGGTGGATACAGTGACAAACTTCAGAAATAACTAGAAGGAGAAAAAAGTAAAAGTAAAGCAATATAGAGAACTAAAGAGCCGAGAATGAAAAAACTCACAAAGGACCTAGAGGGATACAATGACAAACTTCGAAAGAACAAAAGGACAACAAACGTACAAACTCCACCAGAAAGAACTAGAGGGGGCAAAAACCAAACTCTGGAAAGGAAGTAGAAACACTGGAAAAAACGGAAAGCCCAACCAAGACGTAAGGCACCCAAAGAAGAGATTTGAGAAGCACCAAAAGAGATTGAGAGCTCAAAAAGTGAAATGGAAGTATTAAAGAAAAACAGGATGAAAAGAAAAAGGAATAGAAACACAACATTCAATACGAAGAAAGGAAAGGGAAAAAAAGCCTAGACGTAGAATTGAGGAAGCAGAACAAGGAATTTCAGATCTGGAAGATAACAAGAGCCATTTTAAAAAGCTCAAATAAAGCATTATGAAAAATGAAAAAAAAAAAAAAAAAAAAAAAAAAAAAAAAAAAAAAAAAAAAAAAAAAAAAAAAGATCAAACCCCCGCATCATAGGAATAGAGGGAGAAGAATCTCACGAAACTAGGTATTTGATCAGATTGTCAACAATATAATAGAGGAAACTTTCCCCAAACTAAAAATAGACAACCCCATACACATACAAGAAGCACATAGGCCCCCAAATAGACAAGATCAGAAAAGAAACACCCCACGCATATCATAGTTAAAAGTAGTGCCCAAAACAAAGACAAACTCTCTGAGAGCTTAACCAAAAGAAAAACAAGTCACATTACACAAAGGGAAAACCATCAGAATCAACAAAACTGACTTATCGCCTCAAACCCATGAAAAGCCAGAAGAACATGGAGCAAAGCATTCCCAGTGTTAGAGGGACTATGGATGCCAACCAGCATACTTTACCAGCAAAAATGTCGATTATAGTTAAGGAGAGAGAAAAAATCTTCCATGACATAAACAAGATGATGGAAAACATATCTGAAAAACCAACTCTTCACAAACAATACTTGAAGGCAATTCAAAGGACAGAAGATATGAGCAACAATCCTCAAACACATAGGAAAAAAAACTAACAAAACCAAAACCATAGGAGCAAAATCAAAGGCTAGAAGTCCAAATGGATCATAAAGTGAAAGGAAGCAACTCCATCTTTCAATTATAACCTTAAATATTAATGGGCTAACTCCCCAATCAAAAGGCATTAGGACTGGGAGATTGGATTGGGAAACAAAACCCATCTATATGCTGTCTTCCAGAAGGGACACCCATCTCAATCTCAAGGTTAGGCACAAACTTAAGGTGAGGGATGGAAGACGCGTTATTTCAAGCAAATGGTCCCAAAACGAAAGCAGGTGTTGCTATTTTAGTATCAGACCAAATAGACTTCAAGCAAAAGAAATCACAGAGACAAAGAGGGCCATTACATCTTTATTAAAGGAACAATTTAATGATGAAGATTTCACAATCATTAAAAATATATGCACCAAACACCAGTTTGCACCAAACTTTGTAAAGACACTTCTTCAGGATCTCAAGGCCAGATTAACCCCAGCGCCTAATACTAGGGGACTTCCAATACCCCATTAAGTCCCTAGGACAGATCAACCAGACAAAGGATAAACAAAGAGGCATCTGAACTAAAATGACACCCCAAATTACACCAAATGGACCTCCAAGACATCTATCGAAATATTTCACCAAACACCAGAGAATACACTTCTACTCAGCACCTTTCCCCCCATGGAACATCTCCCAAAATCGACCATTTATACTGGGGAAACGGAAAAAACTCAAAACATATAAACAAGATTAATGAAATAATCTCATTGCATTCTATCGACCACAGTGCATAAAACTCAATATCAACACCAAGAATAAACCACTACAACCTACAGGAACACATAGAGACTAAACAAACATCCCTCATGAATAATGAGTGGGTCAAGGAAGAAATAAAGAAAGAAATAAAACATTCCTGGAAACATGAATGACACATGATAAAAAACACAGCAAAATGCATGCGGACATTTAATAACAATTCCTAAGAGGGAAGTTTATTACTCTAGGTGCCTACATTAAAAAAACAAAAGAAGCAAAAAAAACAATATGATAACACTGCAGCTAAAATACATGAGAGCAACAACCAAATGAACCCTAAACGGAGCAGACTAAAGAAGAAAGAACAAACAATCAGACGCAGAGATCATGAAATAGAAACAAAGAAACAACCATACAAAAAAATAATCACATCTCCAAAGTGGCTTTGAGAGAAGAAACAAGATAGCGCAGACTCTCAGCCCAGTTAACCAAAAGAAAAGAGGGAACAACTGCCAAATCAATAGAATCTGTGATTGAAAGGGGAAATGATGCACAAAGGACAATGAAAAGATCCAGACAATTAATACGGGACTACTTCAAAAACAACTATACTACTAATATTCGAAACCTAGAAAGAGAAATGGATAATGAATATCTGAAATCCTGGGAATCCCCAAAGCTCAACAAGAAGAGATCGACAGGTCTAAACAACCACATGTTACAGAAGAAATTGAAGATGTATAAGCAGCCTCCCAACCAAAAACTGCCAGGCCCGGACATGTTTTCACTGCAGAATTCTATTAAAAATATTTACGAAAGACATACAACCATTACTACTCATAATTGTTCAGAAGGATACAACATTGGGAGGGACTTTCTCTCAGAATCCTTCTATGAAGCCAGCATTACGCTACTACCAAAACCAGGGAAAGATAAACAACCAAAAAGGGAGAACATATAGACCATTCTCCCTACATGAACACCGCAGCCAAAATTCTTAAACAGGATTTTGGGCAAACTCGCATACAGACTCACATCAAGAAAATCATCACCAGACCCAGTTGGAGTCATACCAAGAGATGCAGGGATTGTTCAACTACGAAAATCAATAAAATCATCTATAACTCAACATCAATGGATTGAAGGAACAAAAACAACACCCATCATCTCATTGATGCGCGAGAAAAGCCTTTGACCAAAATCCGGGCATGCCTTCATGTTTTAAAGTCTGGAGAGGGAATTGGTCCTGAAGGGCATCTTCCTCAATGTAGTCAAAGCCATATACAGGAAACCCACAGCCAATATTTATCCTAAATGGGGGAAATGGAGAAATTGAAGCATTTCCCTTAAAGGTAGGAACTCAGGCCAAGGCTTGCCCCCTTGTCACCACTCCTTTCAAATAGTGCTTCGGAAACCCTTCCAGGGCAATAAGGGCAAGAAAAGGAAATTAAAGAGCTCTAATTGTGAAAAGAAGTCAAGACTATCCCGTTTGCTCTGATTGATATGATTGTCTACCTAAGGGATGCTAAGAACCTCACCAGAAAAACCCTAGAAACGATTAAGAGCTTTAGTAAAATTAAAAAATATAAAAAAAAATCTAGAAAAATCAGTAGCATTTCGTTTACACCAAACAACAAGCAACTTAAAAGCGTACTACAGAGACCTTCCCACTCACAATTCGCCTCAAAAACAATAACAATCACCTAGGGAAAACAAACTAACCAAGGCCACCAGGATCTCGACAACAAAATTTAAACCCCTGAAAAAGGGAAATGAAGAAGAATCAGAAGGATGGACAAACCTCCCATGTCCATGGATTGGGAAAATAAATTATAGTAAAAATGTCCATCCTACCCAAACTAGTGTACAGATTGAATGCAATCCCAATCAAAAATCCCCAAGGAATTTCTTCACAGGCTTGGAAAAAAAAATCCTCAATTTCATTTGGAAAAAACAAAAGACCCCAAATACCAAAGCAAACACTGCAATGAAAAGAGCAATACAGGGGGGATCCTATACCAGACATTCAAACTATACTACAGGGTTATAGTCATAAAACACCTGTTACTGGCACAAAAACAGACCAGTTGCCAATGGATAATAAAACTGAAGATCCAAACCTGAGCTCATACAATTTCAGCCACCTCATATTTTGACAGGGGCCAAGAGGACACAAATGGGAAAGACAGCATCTTCAGCAAGTGGTGCTGGCAAAATTGGATCACCACTCTGTAGAAGAATGAAAAAATATTAAACCTTAGCAACAAAGTCAACTCCAGATGGACCAAATACCCTCAATGTGAAACCCAAACTCTGGAGGTGATAGAAAGAAAACTTGGCAGCAGACTGCAAGACATAGGTGTAGGAAAAGACTTCCTAAATCAGACAGCAGGCACAAGAAATAAGAATCAACAATGAAAATGGGATCTCCTGGCCTAGCGGTTAAAGAGCGCCGACCGCTCTTACAGAGGAACCGGGTTTCGATCCCCAGCACCCACATGGCGGCCGAGAACCGTCCGAAACTTCCAATTCCAGGAGACTCCAGTTCCAGGGGAATCCGACGCCCTCTTCTGACCTCCGCCGGGCGTTGCAGACACGGGTGCACAGCCTGCATGCAGACAGTACATTCTCACACATACAGAAATAATAACTAAAATTAAAAAAAAAACAAAAGGAAAAAAAAAAAAAAAATCAAAAGCTTTTGTACATCAAAAGAACAATAAAGGAAGTGAGAGAAAAACCCACAGAGTGGAGGAACTTCACTGGCGAAACATCTGACAAAGCATTAATCTCCAGAGTATACAAGCCACTCAAAAAACAAAGAAGAAAGAAAACAAATGAACACTCAAAAGATGGAGCAAAGATCTGAACAGAGACTCACAAGGAGGAAATAGAGATGGTCCCGAAACATCTTAAGAAGTGTTCAGCATCTATGATAATTAAGGAAATGCAAATTAAAACCACTTTGAGATTTCACCTTACCCAATAAGACTGGCTAGGATCAAACGAACACAAATGATATCAAGTGCTGGAGAGGTTGTGGAGAAAGGGAACACTCATCCATTGCTGGGGGATGTAAACTGGTACAGCACTATGGAAAGTGTGGAGAAACCCTAAAGACTCAAAATGAGCCTCCATTTGACCCAGTCATACCACTTCCTGGGTATTATACCCACAAGACACATCTCTACGCAAAGTACATGCACAGCTATGTTTATTGCAGCTCTGTTCACAATAGCAAAAAAGTGGAACCAGCCCAAGGTGCCCCTCAACTGACGAAGTGGCATAGAGAACATGTGGTACATGTAGTACAATGGATTCTATGCAGCGGTAAAGAGGGACAAACACATGAACTTTGCAGGTAAATGGATGGAGCTGGAGACATTATGTTAAGTAAGTACACAGTCCCAGAAAAAACAAACGACAAATGTGTCCCTCATATGGGATGCTAGTACCAATAACCAGATATAAATATTTCTCGTGGAGAGGGTGCATAGTAAAGAACAACAACAGAGAGACTGCATCAGAAATGGACTGAAATGGTGATTGGGAGGGGAGAGGGGTGGGTGGAGGGACACGGGTTGTATATATCGATTAATGCATATTTAATTGAGTGAGTTTCAACAAGTGCCCAGTTTTGCCTAGACACTGTCTACAGGATCATGGTGTTTTAGGACTTAGTAAAAAGTAAATTATGTGTATATTAAACAACTGGTTACAGACTCTCTGATAAAAACGGTAATGCATCCGATTAAATGGAGATATAAATCACTGTTGTCCCATTTGTTTTACACTAAAATTTGTAACAGCAAAACTCTAGGATTGGCACATAACAATGTTCTCTATAGTGTCTCTGTTGTACAGTATCACTTGTAGCATT
Source organism: Rhizomys pruinosus (assembly GCA_009823505.1). Taxonomy (NCBI): domain Eukaryota; kingdom Metazoa; phylum Chordata; class Mammalia; order Rodentia; family Spalacidae; genus Rhizomys; species Rhizomys pruinosus. The sequence goes on along the minus strand of VZQC01003761.1, from coordinate 1,291,283 downwards.
CTCTTTATAGATGATTTAACATAAAAATTAAGCTTTGCCCCCCAAGTTAATCATCATATATAGTCACCCAAAAAAACATGGGAGAATTTGATGAAATCTGAGCCTAGATTCCACCCTATGTTATGTATAATACAACTGTCTTTGAGACTCGTGGGTCAAAAAAAAAAAAAGGAGGGGTACCGATAGGACATGAAACCTTTCGTCAAAAACCTTGCAATTCCAATCTTAAAACAAATATGGGAACAGATTGTGTGTTCCAACAGGACAAAATGTCACCAACTTACCAGCTCAAGAAAGAAAAGATACAGCTTTGCATTGAGTAGGACGTACAGAAAGTGCCAACTAGAAAGGTTGACCGTCCTGAACATTGAAAGGAAAGAAAGCCTTCAGATTGCCATTAAATATCGAACCCCTCTGTGTGCCCCTACATGTAACAATCTATTTATAATGAGTCCTAATGAAACTTACCTTCTAGGTGCCGCAAAGTTTTGAATGCGAGAGACTTTCTTGCCTCCCCCCCGAACAAGGAGAAATATGATATTGATGTAGGTCGCTCTCCAACTGTAAATTGGAAGACAACTATTATAGAGGTAATCTCTTATAAAACTGGTTAAAAATTGCCTTCTTTAATTGAACTAATAGACATAGAAACTGTGAACAAGGATTACTCTCTGTTCAGAACCAACTAATATAAAGTCCTTAAACTATGCGCTCTTACGACAATATATATATACAGGAGCTATGACATCCGTAATGGATTATTCCACCAGGGGAGATGTTGGCCAGGGGATATCAGGCCCACCAAAAGGTAAAGGCTCCTTGCCTAAACTGGGATACCTGCAGAAGAGATGGCGATAAGGCCCTGCTGCTGAAGACCTGATGTTAACATGGGGAAAGATTGCATTGAGACCACACATGCAAAGTACAGAGAGCCTCTGGAATACCAGAGAGTGTTACCAAGGGCTTCAAGCCAATAAAGCAAATACAGGTCTCCTTGAGTAAAGCAAGCTCCCCATCAGGCAGCTACACCTCACCTGCCTGGAAATACTGTTCAGCAGAGGAGCCATATGCCTGTATATCCCAAATCTAATTGGCTATTGGCTCTCTCCCTTGGAGGAAAAACCCATGGCTGATGCCACAGTACTTATATCCTCTAACAGGTTGGAGACATCATAAGCCACAGTATAGACCCTGTCATATTTAACAGGAAAAAATGTAGTTCATGGATCAAATTTCAATCTAAACATATGTGTCTATACACAGTAACCTTATTATAAACTTTAATGCTGCTTAAGTACCTTATATCTAATTGCTTGTGCTTCATTAGTAGGATCGAAAGGTTATTCCTGGACCGACTGTCAGCCATGAAAGGAACAGCCAGAATTGACCCGAAGTCCAAGACAACAGCTCCATAGAGAGTGGAATGTTCTGCTTCTCATCCACCTGTGCCCTTTTCTAAGCCCAGGGAATATCTGCGGAAGAGGGGGCATGGTAGAATGTAAGGGTGCATTGGGGTAAGGGTGATGAACTCAGCAATGTAGTCTGGACCCTCATTTGATTAACCTGATTGACATACAACCCCCTCACTCCCCGCTGGAAGGTGGGGCTGTGGGGGTGGTGGGCCACAACAGCCTGCAAATTGGTTTTACTCTGAAGATGCTTGTACTCATGGATCTCAATCTAGCTAAAAAATGGAAAAAAAAAACGAGAAGAAATGCAGGACACATGGCAGAATGCATGATCTCGTTGGTTGCAGGGGGGGTGGGGGGGAAGGGAAGGGGAGATATGCCTGAACTGAATTGGAAAATTGATGTATGAAATGCACAAGCATCCTAAAAAAAATGTTAAAAAAATATTTATTTAATTATTCATTATGTTTGGTTGTCTTCCATTGCGTGGAACAAAACACTCTGACACCAACACTTGGGGGAGGAAGAAGGGTTTTCAGCTTACATCTCTGGGTCAGCAGTTCATCACTAGGGGCCTAAGGCAGGACTCAGGCAGGAACCTGGAGGAGGAGGCTGAAGCACCGGCCATGGAGGCATGCTGTTCACTGGCTCGCTTCCCCTCTGCGCTGCCCAGCCTGCCTTCTTATACCCTAACACACCACCTGCCCAGGGTGGCACCACTCATTGTGGGCTGGCCCTTCCACACTGCTTGGCCATTCAAGACAATACTCCACAGATGTTGCCACAGGCCAATCCAATGGAGCCATTCCCAACCAACTAAGGCTCCCTCAACCCAGGTGTTCAAGTTGACACTATGCTATCCAGCACCACCTGACCCTTGTCAACTTGCAACACAAAAACACACATATTAAACCACCACCTTTCCGTATTATCCCCAAAGTATGATGTTAACATTAATCCACACCTAAGACAAGTACAACCTTAAACGCCCCACAGTCCTTAAAATGTCCCAACACTTAAAAGTTCACAGTCTATTAAAAAGACTCTTAACTGTGGGCTGGCTGTAAAATCCAAAAACAAGTACTGTCTTATTTCAAAGGGCAGAATCAGGCACTCTCAAATGAACCTTAAGTCCAGCAAAGTAGCTCAAGGCTGGACACCTGGGACTCACTCATGATCTTCTGGGCTCCAAAGGGTTTTGGCGGCTCCACTTCTCTGACTCTGCGTCCAGCACACACAGCTCTCGCACCAGGCCAGCTCCATCTCCACACCTGCACTGCTCTTGGTGGTCTCCATGTCCCGAGCATCTCCAAAAAGCTGGGGTCGCCACCTTGAAACTGAGGTTTGCAACTTACCAATGGTCTCTTCTGACTCTCCTGGTGCAAACTCAGCTTCTCCTCCATGACCCTGGAATCCTGGGGTCTTCAATGCAACCAAGGTGACATCTTCCACAAAGTCCTGCTTTGGCTTAATATGGAGGCTCAGACCCCTTTGGATCACAGCGTCTGTGTGCTGACCCTGAAGAAATTTTCCAGAAGATTTCACCACAATAGTGCTTGGTCTCTTGTTACTTACAGCTGATTTTTCAGCCCCAGCTACCAGAACCCACCGATTACACAGTCCTGATGATCTCTGCTCCCCTTTGAAACTAAAAACTTCACAAGCCAGGCCTCCATCTTTTCTCACAACTCTTTCAGCAAAAACTGCTCCAAACAAGCTCCACAGCAACAATCTGTAGGCATTCATAAATGATCTCCAAGCAGCCCACAAAGTTTCTAAACGACCTCCACAATCCTTCCCAAAAACACCAAGGTCAGGTCTGTCACAGAAATACCCCACTCTTCTGGTACCCCAATTTTCTGTCCTGGTTTGTCTTCCATTGCTGTGACAAAACACTCTGACACCAACTTGGGGAGGAAAGGGTTTATTCAGCTTACATCTCCTGGGTCACAGTTCATCACTTAGGGAGCCTAAGGCAGGAACTCAGGGCAGGAACCTGGAGGCAGGAGCTGAAGCACAGGCCATGGAGGAATGCTGTTCACTGGCTTGCTCACTCCTCTGGCTCATGCCCAGCCTGCCTTCTTATACCATACACAACCACCTGCCCAGGGTGGCACCACTCATTGTGGGCTGGGCCCTTCCACACTGCTTGGCCATCAAGACAATACTCCACACATGTGGCCACAGGCCAATCCAATGGAGCCAATTCCCTAACTGAGGCTCCCTCAACCCAGGTGTGTCAAGTTGACACTAATGCTATCCAGCACAATTATGTAAGTGCACCCATGTCATGCAATGCCCACAGAGGTCAGAAGAGAATATTGGATCCCCTGGAACTGGAGTTAGGAATGGTTGTTAGTCACCATGTGTGTGCTGGAAACCAAACCTGGGTTTTCCGAAGGTGCAGCCAGGGCTCTGGACTTCAGAGCCTTCTCTCCAGCTCCTGTTTTGTTTCTCTTTAAGAGGAGAAAGAAGAAGATGTGCTGGGCATGGAGCACACACATGTGATCCTAACACTGGAGATGGTGAGTCAGAGGCTTTCCATGAATTCAAGGTCTCATAGTGAATTCTTATCTCAAAAATAAGAAGATGGAGGGCAAAGAGGAAAAGAAAGAGGAGAGGAGGAAGGGTACAAGGAGTAGGAGGAGGAAGAAGAGGAGGAGGAAGAGGAGGAAGAAGAGGAGGAATGGGGGTGGGGAGAAGAGAAGGGGGAGGGGGAGGCAGAGGTGAGGGAGAGGAAGACAATGCACACTTGTAAAACATGAAAATTTTCCCTCCCTCTGGAGAGATGACTCATAGTTAAGAGCACTTGCTGTTCTTGCAGAAGACTGTTTTGGTTTCTGGTACCCATATCAAGTATCTGATATCACCTGTAACTCCAGCTCCTGGAATTACAAGATCTGATCACCTCTTCTGGCTTCCATAGTTCTAGCCTCTGTGAGCACTTCATAGACACAGTGTACATACATACTATTAGGCACACACACACACACACACACACACACACACACACACACACATATAGATAGATGATAGATAGATAGATAGATAGATAGATAGATAGATAGATAGATAGATAGATATAAATCTGTGGTGGTTTGAATGAAAATGTCCCCCATAGGCTTCAAGTATTCAGACATTTTGTCCTCAGTTGATGGTGTTGTTTTGGGAGATCTTAGAAGGAGTGGCCATGCTGGAGAAAGTATGTCACTAGGGGCAGGCTTAGAGAGTTTAACAAGCCCTTGCTAGCTTCCAGTGACTCTCTCTCGGCTTCCTGTGCTCATTGGAAGATGTGAAACTCAGCTTTCTGCTCCAGCTCCTGCTACCATGCTTCCCCACCACAACAGACTCTAATTCCCCAGAACCATCAATCATGAGCTCAAATAAACTCTTCCTTTTATAAGTTCCCTTGGTCATGGTGGTTTTATCACAGCAACAGAAAAGTGACTAATACAAAATCTTTAAAACAAAAATAAATAGAAAATTTCCCCAAATTAGGAAAAGAGATACCAATCCACAAACAGGAGGCATCTGGAATGCCAAGCAGATCAGGCTCACCATGTACTAATTAAGCCACTATAGCTGGGTGTGGTGGTGCACACCTTTAATCCTAGTACTTGGGAGGCAGAGACAGGCAGATCTTTGTGAGCTCAAGGCCAGCCTGGTCTACAGAGTGAGTTCCAGGACAGCTGGGGCTACAGGGAGACCCTGTCTCAAAAAGACCAATAATAATAATAATAATAATAATAATGCCACTTAATATGCAAAACAAAGTGTATTGAAAGCACCAAGAGAGGAGTAGCAAGTCACCTATAAAGGTAGACCTATTTGAATAGCAGATTTCACAACAGAAACTTTAAGAGCCAGGTGAGCTTCAAATGATGTATTTCAAGTTCTGAGAGACAATTGCCAACCGAGATGATTACATCCAGCAAAGTTCATTGTAATAATTTAAAGAGAAAGAACAACTTCCCTTGATTTAAAAAATAGAATAGGCTTAAATAATTCCTGATTACTAAGCCAGCTCTGTAGAAGATACTGGAAAGAATCCTTTGGACTGAAGAGAAAATAAATAATCCATGAGGCCACAGAAAATAATAAGGCTTCCTATGGTTAATAGTTAAGCAAAAGAGGAATAAGAAAACACCAAACACTACCAAATTAACAAAATTAAATGAATTAATACATACATTTCAGTAATAATTCTGAATATTAGTTGTCTCAGTTTCTCAATCAAAAGTTATTATTATTATTATTATTATTATTATTATTCAGGTAACAGCGTTTGCTGTGCAACCATGAGGACCTGAGTTCAAATCCACAGAACCTGGGCCTGGGGCTGCAGAGATGGTGCTGCTCCTGCAGAGGACCGGACTGCGGTTCCCAGCATTCAGTCAAGCAGTTCACAACTATCTGTAATTCTAGAACCAGAGGAACTGATGCTGTCCTTCTGGCCTCCTGAGGCAACACACACAGACAGACACACAGACACAGACACATAGACACACACACACAGACACACAGACACACACAGACACACAGACACAGACACACACACAGACACACAGACACAGACACACACACAGACACACATACACAGACACACACACACAGACACACACACACAGATACACAGACACAGACACAGACATACACACACAGACACACAGACACAGACACACACACACATACACACAGACACAAAGACACACAGACACACAGACACACACACAGACACACACAGACACACAGACACTCACACAAACAGACCCACAGACACATGCACACACAGACACACACACAGACAAACAGACACACACACAGACTCACAGACACAGACACAGACACACAGACACAGACACACACATAGACACACACACAGATACACACACAGTCACACACACAGACACACATACAGATACAGACAGACACATAGACACACACAGACACACACACGTATAGACACAGACAGAGACAGACACACAGACACACAGACACACACACATGTACAGACACACATACAGACACAGACAGACATACAGACACACACATACAGACACAGAAAGACATACAGACACAGACACACAGACACAGACACTGACACACAGACACACGACACACACACAGACACACAGACACACAAAGACACACACATAGACACACACACAGACACACACAGACACACACACAGACACACACACAGACACACAGACACACACACAGACACACAGACACACACAGACACACACAGACACACAGACACACACAGACACACACAGACACAAACAGACACACAGACACACACAGACACACAGACACACACACACACACACACACACAGACACACAGACACACACAGACACACACAGACACAAACAGACACACAGACACACACAGACACACAGACACACACACACACACACACACATACAGACACACAGACACACACACAGACACACACATAGACACACACACAGACACACACACAGACACACACAGACACACACATACACACACATACACACACACAGACACACAAACACACACATAGACACAGACACACACACATACAGACACACACATACACACAGACTCACACAGACACACACATACACACAGACTCACACAGACACACACATACACACAGACTCACACACACAGACACACACAAGACACACACAGACACAGACACACAGACACACACACAGACACACACACAGACACACAAACAGACACACAGACACACACAGACACACACACAGACACACACAGACACACACAGACTCACACAGACACACACACAGACACACACACAGACACACACATAGACACACAGACACACACAAAAACACACACATAGACACAGACACACACACAGACACACACACAGACACACACACATACACACATACAGACACACACACATACAGACAGACACATACACAGACACACACACAGACACAAAGACACACACACAGACACACACACATACACACAGACACACACATAGACACAGACACAGATACACACAAACACACACACATACACACAGACACACACACACACACACACTCTCTCTCTCTCACTCACTACTTTAAAAGCTGGGCATGGACATTTGGGCCTCTAGCCCGGTGCTGTGGGAGGCAGGGGTAGAAGGCATGCTGGGTTGAGCATTACTTCCAGCTTCAGCAAGAGATCCTGTCTCAAGGGAATACGGTAGAGAGGGATAGCTAGAAGAAGACATCAATATACATGCATGCCCATACCCCACACATGTGTGCATGCCACAATACTCACATACATCCATACACAAAAAGTCACAAAATTAAATTTAAAAGACAGATTAGCAGAATGGATCAAATGCAGGATCCATCTATTTGTTGCCCCAGGAAACACACCCCACCACAAAAGACAGACACTACCTAAAGGTGAGAGAATGCAAAAAAAGTATTCAAAGCAAACACTATGGGAACACGCAGGTGTTGCTGTTCTAGCTGACAAAATAGATTTCAAATCCAAACTAGTCAGAAGAGAGAAAGATGATCAGTTCCTACCTATTAAAGGAATAATCAGCCAAGCAGACATCAACTCTAAACATACATGCACCAAGCACAGGTGCTCCAGTTTCATAAAGTCACTGATCAACCCCAGCATAATAATGGATGACTTCAATACTCCATTCACACCAACTGACAGGTAAATGAAGAAACATCTGAATTAAATGACATCACTAGTCAAATAGATTTAACAGGCATCTACAGAATGTTCTATCCAATCATTGCAGAATATGCATTCTTCTCAGCAGCCCAAGAAACTTCCTCTAAAATAGACCATATATTCAGACACAAAGCAAATCTTAACAAACATAGGAAAATTGAATTAACTTCCTATATTCTATGTGACCACAATGTAAATTAAAAGCAAGAGAAAACACAGAGTGTATATAACCCTTGGAGATGAAACAACCCGCTATTGAATGATGAAAAGATCACTGAAGAAATTAAGAAGGAAATAACATTCCTGGAATAAAATGACAAGGAGGCCATTATTACAAGTACCAATGAAATTTATAAAATCATTAGTACATACCTTAAAAACATACTCCACTGGCCAAGAAATGGCCAAGAAAATATGTTCAAAACACCATTATCCACCAAGAAAATTCAAACCTGAAGCACGAGAAAGCCTCTTCTCTCCCAGCAAGGTGATAAAAATGAAAAAGAAACATTCTAAGTATTGATAAGCACGTGGGAAGCCAGAACCTGTATACACATATGTGCTGTTGGTGGGATGTAAAATGGTACAGCCATGTTGGAAATAGCCTGACAAGTCCTCAGTGTGGCAAAGCTTCCTACGATAAGCATACCCACTCCTAGGTATAGACATGAGACCCGGAATACGGTGACGTTCAACTGTAATCCCAGGGCTCAGAGGCTCAGTTATGGGGATAGAAAGCTTGAGGCCCAGAAAACCCTGACTCAAAAAATAACCTTTAAGTCCCAGCAGCCAAATGTCCATCGACCAAGAATGGATCCATAGTGAGGCATGAATTAAAACCGAACAATAAAAAACTCAGTACTGAGGCTGGAAAGATGGCTCAGTGGTTAAGAGTACCGACTGCTCTTGCAGAGGACCCGGGTTTGATTCCCAGCACCCACATGGTGGCTAAGAACCATCTTTAACTCCAGTTCCAGGGGAATCCTATGCCTTCTTCTGACCTCAGTGGCATTGCATGACATGGGTGCACCAACCTACATGCAGACAGTACACTCATACACATAAAAAAATAATAAATAAATAAATAAATAAATAAATAAAATTTTAAAAAACCTCAGTACTGATATATACTGATCCAGGATTTACTTTAACAATATTAAGCAAAGTGAAAAGGCTACTCACAAATGAACATGTGGTATATATTTCCATTTATCTGGGATTTCCAGAAGAGGTAAGGCTACAGAGACAGAATATATATTAATGGCTGTCAGGAAGCTTCGGGTAGTGGCCAGCAGGTTTCACCATGCAGCAAGGAAGATGTTCTAAAACTGACTGTGGGAGGGAATATACTAAAGAGTGAGTTATCCAGAGTCGGTGTCAGCGAGGGATGATCCTCCAAGGGAAGAGAGAATGTGCCCTTGAGTCCACTCAACAACCCTGTAGAAGTCACCTGAAAGCAGAGATGCTGGGATGTGTTGGCCAGTCTAGGAACCACACAAGCCCATGTCATGGATTTCCTCAATAAATGACCTCCTTCAGTGGAAAGGGCTCATCAATTTAAAAAGGGAGAAAGAGGGGTAGGGGAATGAAGAACAAACCACCTGGCCCAGAGAGCTGGGGAGTGTGCTACAGAGTCACTCCCCGCCAGAGTGGGCAAGATTAATTTGGGGCAGCTGCTTCTTAAAGTACACACCATCTTTCACCATTGAGAAGCTGTCCTGTGGACAAAGGGAAAGCAAACCACCCTGAAAGACCCTCTGCATAGCTCCCAGAGGTCTGTGCACTTAAGAATCAGGAATTCCTGCTGGGCATGGTGGTTCACACCTTTAATCCCAGCACTTGGGAAGCAGAGGCAGGTGAAACTCTGTGAGTTCAAGGCCAGCCTGGTCTACATAGTGAGTTCCAGGACAGCTGGAGCTACAGGGAGACCCTATCTCAAAAAAGAAACAGAAGAAGAAGAAGAAGAAGAAGAAGAAGAAGAAGAAGAAGAAGAAGAAGAAGAAGAAGAAGAAGAAGAAGAAGAAGAGGAGGAGGAGGAGGAGGAGGAGGAGGAGGAGGAGGAGGAGGAGGAGGAGGACGACGACGACGACGACGACGACGACGACAACGACGACGATGACGAGGACGAGGAGGACGAGGAGGACGAGGAGGACGAGGAGGAGGACAAGGACGAGGACAAGGAGAATCACGAATTCCTGCAGAATTTCTGTACAACACCAGAGCAACTGCACAGACCCCTTCATGCAACTTCATGCAACAGGCAACTAAAGTTCTTCCCAGCACAAGAAACTCCAAATTCCCTAGACATATGAAGAAGCTAGTGCCACTGGATGCCTCAAACTATATACTGTCACCTCACTCTACCTGCTTAAGTAGGCTCCAAACCCTGCGGTTACCTCCAAAGCTACATCACCTGTGCTCCCAGACAACAAAGCAGCCCACTGCCAGCACGTCCCAGCTTCCTTCAGCATCCAAGCTGCCCTGCCACTGCCCACTAGATACATCCCAGCTTAGCACAAGTAGGAAAATCAAGCATCTGATTTATCATGCCTGGTCCCTTTCCTTCGACAGTAACACCGCTGGCTGATTTCTCCAAATCCCCTGTGTGGGATGCTCACAAACTGACACCATAATGAACATGGCATACTACACAGAACATAGTCCTCCTGCTCCAGGGTGGCCTGGCTAGCCACGGCTTTATGACTTGTGTTCCCCTTCCTATGTCAGATCCACTGGGCACAGGCATACAGGCATCGTGAATAGAGTGCTCTACAGAACTGTAGTAAAGCTGGTGGCACTCAGGCACCTGCCGCCAACCTCTTTAGTCCCCCATGCATCTCTTGGATCTCAATTTCCTCATCAGTGAGTGGTAGAACAATGCAAAGCCCATCTTCCTGTTGTAAGGATAACATGAGATAATGTATGTTAAGGCCTCAGGAGTAAGATTATGGGAAAACGGGAATCTTTGCTGACAACTAGAAAAAGTGCAATCCGTGAATGTGATTCTTGGTTTTCTAACAGCCATGCATGGTGGTTAATTTAATGTCAACATGCCTTTGTTAAGTGATACCCAGATAGAAGTTTCCTTTTAGGTGTCTGCGAGGCTGTTTCTAGAAGAGAATAGCATCAACTGACTAAAGATCCTTCTCACCAGTGTGGATCCTGCTCATCCAACCCACCAGGGGATGAACACATCAAACAAGGTAAAGGAAGGGACAAGTCACTGTCTCCCGTGGGTGGGAAGCTGTCTTCTCCTGGCCTCGGACATCAGAGCTGCAGGTACTCAGACCCTCAGATGCTGGGACTGAGCCCCAGAACTGTGCAGGTCAGCAGGTCTTCAGCTTCAGACTCAATTACTCCACTGGCTTCTCCGGTTCTCCAGTGTGGAGACAGAACAACATGAGGCTTTTCTCTATAATCACGTGAGCTGATTCCAAAGTAAATCTCCATGTATTGACTCTGCTCCTCAGAACCACTGTGCACCATGCTGACTCTAAGTAAAAGTTATTAACTTTAACAGTATTTTATTCAACCCAATATATCCAAACAGTTTTCTTTTTCATATAAGTTTATGATGTAATTTGACCACATTCTAATCCAAACATTTTGACAAGTAATTGATTACAAAGCCTACTGGGATATTTCACATTCTCTCATTTATTTGTTTTTCTTTCATATTCAGCCTTTGAAATCCTGTATGAGCATGTAATGTTTATCTTGATTCTCGCTGACCACATTCCAGGTGTTTATAGTCACGCGTGGATGGTGGCTGCTGTTTTTGGAGAACTTGGACTACAATTGGATTTCATTCTACAAACAATAGGAAGCCATGATGGGTTACCCCCCCCCCAGAGAAGTGGAACGTACAAGAAAGCAATTTAATGAGCATTTAATCTATCCTTGGACCAGAGGCACAGCTGCTCTGCGTAGGCAATCCAGGCACCAGACCAAGATGCAGCAGCTCTATTCTCTGTCTCCCTGGTGCCTGCAAGGACCGGACAAAGAGTCCTTGGTAATTTGGTTGCATGAAACAATTAACAAAGCACCAGTAACATGCTACCTAGCTCTTCAGAGCAAGTTAAAAGAAAGGGTCAAGGTATGCATGAAGGGGGGGTGGAGCTGGAAAGATGCTCAGAAGTTCAGAGCACTGGCTGCTCTTGCAGAGGACCTGGGTTGGGTTCCCAGCATCCACGTGGTGGATAACAGCCACCTGTAATTCCAGTTCAGAGTAGACACAGTGAAGTGATGAAATGATGGCGTGGGCTTGATCTAAGCACATGTGACAACAAGGGGGAAATCCAACCTCATGCACACATGTCAGGTCTCAGATGTTTCAAACGGCTGGGAGGGGGGGGAGGGGGCTGGACGTAAAGATGGTTTGGGTAAGTGGTGAGGAGCCAGGCTTTCCGTGGCCTGGAATTAGGGCTTCTCCACCAGCAGAGTCCTGGGCACACTGTTTGCATTTCATGATTCAGTTGCATTCTCGGGGGACCTGGGAACGAGTCTGCTCAGCAGAAACAGCTGCTTTCCCTTTAAACAGTTTTAGATCAAAGCCTGTGGCATGCAAGCTCTCCGAGAGACGCTGCTAATGAAGAAGAAAGTCTCCCAGCAGCTCAAAGAGGAAAAAAATAATGAAAATAAAAGATTTTGACACTCTGCCAAAAGAGGCTTGCTCCTTGATATTCACGTCTTCTGTGAGCAAGTGTGTCAAGGACAGGAAATGTCAGGGATAATGAGCGAATAGAGCATGGCCATTGCAGCAATTGGCATGCTCAGTGAGCTGGCTATGACAGGGACAATGGCCTTGAGACCCAAAATAAGTCTCCTAAATTGCACAGCTCATGCAGAGTTCAAAAATCCTTCCTGGGGATGAGCAAGACAACTGTGTATCTGGTGATAAAGGATGCAAACTACAAGCTCTCCTGCTCAACAGTGGGCAACTCAAATAAGTCCTGGGCTGGGTGTGGTGGTGGCACACTCCTGTGAGCCCAGCACTCAGAAGGCTGAGACAGGAGAATTGCAACTCCAAAGCCAACCTGTGCTACATGCCAACACTGTCTCAAAATGAAAACAGTAGTTCTTTTCCTGAGTACTGTGTACTTCTTAGAGAACATCTTAATCATCTTTATACCACCCTTGCCCATCAGCACCGTCCATAGCTCCCCACTGGGATTTGTGCATTCTGTCATTTGTGTCCCCAGATGTCCCTCAGCACAAGTTCATCCTCTGAGGTCTGCCCACCCCATCCAAAGTCCCTCTTTTTAAGAAAATCAGCTCTTCTTCACACAGAAGTAATCACCTGCCAGTAGTTCTCCAGCTAAGCTTGAGCCCTCCTGCCCATTTCTACAGTTCTGTGCTGGATTTGTGTGAGTTTGTATGGGTCACGTGTCTGCTGACACCATTGCTGTAGGTTCATATGAGCAGGGTCCCAGGAGCTTGTAGGATTCTATTTCCATATGGTCATGCACCTCCTCCCTGGCTCTTACAATCTTTCCGTCTCCTCTTCCACAATGGTCCCCAAGCCCCAGGTGTCTGGAGTTTAATATCAGAGTCTGTCCAAGGATCCACTCTTATTCTCTATGCTTGGGCCATTTGTGTTATTTTGTGTTCATGGCCCTCTGCTGCATGAGGGAGCTCCCAAAGCTGTCACATCTATAGGCAAATGTAATTTCTTACTATGTGCAAAATATGGATCCTTATATTTACAAAGTATCCCATTCACCACTCATCAAAGAAGCTTCTTTTGCGATAGATGGAGACTGTTACAGAGTTCCACAACTCATCACGGACAGAGATTGTCTGTGAGATGCCCAAGCCTGAGTGACACATCTACAATGCAACATCTACACCTAAGGCTCACGGGACACAGTAGAACAAGGGGTAGAGAGAAAACTCATGCATATCTCAACTCTCAACAATAAAAACAGTAGTTCTAGGAGCATTCCATTTTTTTAATTTTATTTATTTTTGTATGTGTATGAGTGTACTGTCTGCATGTAGGTTTGTGACCCGTGTCTTGCAATGCGGAGGAGGTCAGAAGAGGGTGTTGGATTCCCCTGGAACTGGAGTTCTCCTGGAATTGGAGTTACAGACGGTTCTTAGGTGCCATGTGGGTGCTGGGGATCGAACCCGGGTCCTCTGTAAGAGCAGTTGGTGCTCTTAACCACTAGGCCATCTCTCCAGCCCGAGCATTCTCTTTTTTAAGCCTTACAATCAAGTTGGTTGAACATCATCAATGATCTGATTTAATAGAAGAAAACAACTGAGTGAATTACTCTAGGACATTATTTATTCTGTCTGTAAGTGAAGAAAACTAAACAATTCCAAAGGGGGAAATGGATTCCCAGACATAACCAGGAAGTGCAGGGAAAACAGGAAACAGACCTTGAAGCACCTGAACCCTAGGGCCCTGTGGCCATCCCCACCTCTGTCTGTCTTCTATGCCCTCCAGCAGTTGCCTCAGAGGCTTTAAGCAGTTACTTTGCAGCATTACACTGAGCGTGAAACAAATGCTTTATACCAAGTCGATTTCATAGGATGTAGAGAAGCACTCAGGTTGGCCAAAGTGGACTACAATGCCAGCCATGACCATAAAGAGCTCAGCCTGGCCAGCAGGCGTTATCTCTGCCCATGAGGATGTGTTTCTTTGTACACTATGGAAGAGGAACAGGCACTGAGCAATCAAAACTAACCGTCTCTGTGGTCACCGTTGGGAAGGACACAGCAAACTGAGATGGATGGCACACACCATCGAGTTTGGCCCTCACCCAATATTTTTTATTCAATACATTCATACTGTAAACGAATGTGGTCCCTGCCCTTGTGCACACACTCTAGTGAGAGGCAGACAGTACACTGATAACAAGCCGAGTGAGGGTCATGATGGAAACAACAGGGCAAAGTGACAAAGAAACTTGAGCAGCTACTCGGGGTGGTGTTTAGAGGACATTCTTGACAGAAGGGGCTAGTCGGAAAGGGCTAGCCAGAGAGAGGGAGGGTAAGACTTCCGGGCTGAGGGAGGAGCTAAGCTTGCACAGGCCCTGAAATGGAGTAAGAGCAATCCGACATGGCTCACCACGGTGACAATGAAATGATTTTGTCTTTTTAAACAATTTGTATGTGGAAAACAATGCAGAAGGTCTAGGGCAGGAAAGAGTCCCTGGGTGAGAGGCTGTGACTGTGGTGATCCGGCAGATTACCTTGAAACGGGGGGGGGGGGGGGGGGGGGGGGGGTAGAAAGGCTGGGAAGAGAAATTCATTTAGGAGGAAAAAGATAGGATTTATAGGATTCGTGGCTTGAGAAAGGAAGAAAAATCAAGAAGGACTCCCTGGACTGGACAGGTGGATAAATGGTGAGGTTGTTTACAGAGAGAGGGAAAATTGGGGTTAAGCAGTTTAAACGTGGTGGAGCTGCAGAGAGCAGCTGTGGATAACTGGTACGTGGACCACTGCCACATTCAGGAAGCATGGATGAGCCTTTCCAAATGTCAAGGAGGACCAAGAAGAGAACTAGAAAGCCCCCCTCCTATGAAGAACACATGGATGATAGCAGTTGTTCCAGAAATTTTTAATATGAGTTCTTCCAGTTAGGGTGTACTTCTGCTCAGAAATAGGTAGACACCATGGAGCAAGAGACCCCTCCCAAAAGATGGGCACCTTCATAACCAGTAGGAAGATGCCCTGTCTCCAATGGACAGCAGTCATGGAAGCCCACCACCAGGTGAGCCCCTGCCTTCTTACAGACGTGTTTACTTGATCTTTTTTTCTCTCTCTCTATGTGTATGAATGTACTGTCTGCATGCAGGTCTGTGCACCAGTGTTGTACAATGCTGCGGAGGTCAGAAGAGGGTGTCGGATTCCCCTGGAACTGGAGTTCTCCTGGAATTGGAGTTTCAGATGGTTCTCAGCCGCCATGTGGGTGCTGGGGATTGAACTCAGGTCCTCTGCAAGAGCAGTCAGTGCTCTTAATCTCTAGGCCATCTCTCCAGCCCACTTGTTCTTGTTTCATAGTGGAGAGTCTACCAATGGCATCTATTCAGGCAGAGGACACTCAAGTTTTGGTGACATAAGGAACTATGCACCACTCTCAAGAGTTCATCCTCACCATGACAGTGGCCATTCAAGTTCACATGCTACTTACATAATTAGAACACGCCTTACCAAATATCTCTGGGCTATACCCTCCAAGTGTATAAAGTGTGATAACACCTGCTTCAAGTCTTTCAGGGTGCTCTTTTGGGAATGAATGAGATAATGCCTAAAACTACATGACCCACATCACCAACTGGGGTTACCAACATGAGCACATTTCTTCCAATTAAACACTTGAATAGCCACACGCCCTTGTTATTAAGCAGTGCAGCATCTACCACCTTGAACCCTCATCCCTGTGACATTAAAGAACAATTTCAACTAACAGAGGCTCCTACAAACAGGAGTGCATTTGCCACCCATAACAACACACAAAGGCAGGACAGTGCAGAACTGTCACTCAAGGATATCCAGAGTCTTCATTTATTATTCACTTACTTCATGTATTATTCACTCACAGAAAGACAACTACTTCTCCATGGAGGAAGAATCCAAAGCAAAGGGAGAAGAGATTTGCCTTTTGAGCTTTTCTTGTGACACTTAGTATATTTTACAGGGGTATAATGACTCCCGCATGTCATGATGAGTCTGTGGAGGGCAGTGGACAACTTGTAGGGGTCTGTTCTCTCCTTTCACAATGTGGGGTTTAGACACAGAACTCCAGTAAGTCATCAGGCTTAGTGGTAAGTGCGTTTACTTGCTGAGCCACCATCTTACCAGCCCTCTTTTAATTGAATTAGGAGCTCTCCCTAATCCTATTGGCAAGACCACCCCATTTTCAAGGACAGTTGGGATCCCATCTCCAAGGAGAGCTTGGATGTTGAATAAGTTCACTTTTTTTGGTTGGTTTTTTTTTTTTTTTTT
>VZQC01003761.1:1178346-1256270 GCA_009823505.1 Rhizomys pruinosus | reverse complement strand
CGTGATCCCGGCATATGGGCTTCTCCTTGCCTATATTCCAATGTGAGTCTTAAATGCCTCTTCAGTGTGTTGAAGGCTTGCTTTGCTTGCCTCTTCAGATGCCTCTTTGTAATCCCAGTTGGGGGGGGGGGGTCATCAGCCCGTGCTCCGCTACCTTCCGCTGGGCTCAGGAGATCTCAGATCTCAAGAGTCACACAAGCCCACCTTTAATACCAGCTGGGAGGATAACTCCACCCCCACAGCCACAAATGCCAATCAAGCCAAAGACAGGTGGACCAAGGGATCAACAATCAGCTCTGCTGAGGCACCCAGTTCCTACCCGTCTCCTGCTCTCCCTTCCACTGGGCTCAGGAGATCTCAGATCCCCAAGGTTGCTTTTAAAGAGAAAAGGTTCATTTTTGACTCATGGTTCCAGAAATTTCAGTCTGTGTCACTTGTTCCCACTGCCTTTGAGCCTGAGGCTGCATGGTACACCACAGCAAGAGCATGTGTGTGCTGCTGTGTCCAGCACAGCAGGGCCCAGAGAATCTTCGGAGACAGCCAGCATAGCCTGAAGGAACAGACAACATTTAATCCGAGTCTGTACAGTAGGTTACCAGGATGCTCTCTGCTAGGGGAACAGAGAGGTGAGAGGTGCTGAGTTCTTGTCCCGCTGTGTATTTATTGCCTTAGCTTATGTACATAGAATAAACAAATACCATGAGTGTGCAATGCAGACAGTTCTCTGAAAGCTCTCAAGACATCTCGATGTGCTGTTTTCACACAGAACATGTCCGTTAAAAAGGAAACTAGCTAAGAGTAATAGACCCTATTTTATTAGCCATGATTAGAGTGCACCTTTCTTAAAAGCCTGGGGTCCAGGACACTGTGTTCCTATGTCTGCCTCAAGGCCCATGTCTGAGCAGCTTTGCCCCACACAGGCATCCTGGACTCCAGGCACTGTGGCACACACTTGAGCATGCTTTCAGCAGCATTCAGGCAAAGCAGTTGTCCCCAACAATGCGGCAGAAGAACCTGTTCACTTCTGGGGGCCAGGAAGCCAGGAGAGTGGCAGATGAAGGGTCAGGGCCCAGTCCCTCTGTGGGGCACGCCCCGTCCCCTGTGGGGCATACACCGTCCCCTGTGGGACATACCCTGTACCCTGTGTCCCCTGTGGGACACACCCCGTCCCCTGTGGGACATACCCCGTCCCCTGTAGGACACACCCCGTCCCCTGTGGGGCATACACCGTCCCTTGTGGGACATACCCTGTACCCTGTGTCCCCTGTGGGACACACCCCGTCCCCCTGTGGGGCACACCCCGTCCCCCTGTGGGACACACCCCGTCCCCTGTGGGGCACCCCCCGTCCCCCTGTGGGACACACCCTGTCCCCCTGTGGGGCACCCCCCGTCCCCCTGTGGGACACACCCTGTCCCCCTGTGGGACACACCCCGTCCCCTGTGGGGCACACCCCGTCCCCCGTGGGGCACACCCCATCCCCCGTGGGGCATACCCCATCCCCTCGTGGGACATACCCCGTCCTCCCGTGGGGCACACCCCGTCCCCTGTGGGACATACCCCGTCCCCCTGTGGGACACACCCCGTCCCCTGTGGGACACGCCCTGTCCCCTGTGGGGCACACCCCGTCCCCCTGTGGGGCACACCCCGTCCCCTGTGGGGCACACCCCGTCCCCCTGTGGGGCACACCCCGTCCCCTGTGGGGCACACACCATCCCCCTGTGGGGCATACACCGTCCCCTGTGGGGCACACCCCGTTCCCCTGTTGGGCACACCCCATCCCCCTGTGGGGCATACACCGTCCCCTGTGGGGCACACACCATCCCCCTGTGGGGCGGACCCCATGACCTGCCTTTCTTCCATCAGGCTCCAACTCTTACTTTTTTTGTTGTTTAGAATTTTTTTAAATACTTTTATTGATGATTTGTATATATCATACATTGTCTTTCAGTCCGGTTTAGACACATTCTCCTCTCCCTGCCCCCATCCCACCCCAGTTCATGCCTCTGCCATACATGTCTTGCATCTTTCTCTCGGTCTTTCCAAAGCTTTTGCTGCAGAGGCTTGTTGTTTGGGGCAGAATTTTTTTTCTTGTACAGATTTTTTTCATTTCTTTAAATTTATTGTTTTATATGTATTTTTTCATATGAGATTATGTTACAAATCGAATCTAGACCTGTGTCCCCCTCCCAACCCCCCCACCCCACAAGATTCACCCTTTCAGTCAGTTCTTTGATGCAGTCTTTTCTGTTGTTGGTGTTGTTGTTGTTATTCTTTCCAATATGCATCACTCCCAATAAGAAATACTTACAACTAGGTAATTGGCACTAGCATCCACAGATGAGGGATACCATTTCTCGTTTGTTTTTCTGGGACTGTGTTACTTCACTTAACATAATATCTTCTAGTTCTATCCATTTACCTACAAAGTTCATGACATTGTCTTTTTTTTTAACTGCTGCATAGAACTCCATTGTGTAGATGTACCACATTTTCTCTATCCACTCCTCAGTTGAGGGGCGTTTGAGTTGGTTCCAGCTTTTTGCTATTGTGAAGAGAGCTGCAATAAACATATCTGTGCATGTATCTCTGTGGTAAGAAGAGTCTTGTGGGTATATACCCAGGAGTGGTATGACTGGGTCAGGTGATAAGCTCATTTTGAGTCTTCCAAAGGTTCTCCACACTGTTTTCCATAGTGGCTGTACAAGTTTACATTCCCACCATCAGTGGATGAGTGTTCCCCTTCCCCCACAACCTCTCCAGCACTTGGTATCATTTGTTTTCTTGATCCTAGCCAGTCTTATCAGAGTGAGATGATTTCTTAAAGTGGTTTTAATTTGCATTTCCTTAATTATTAGTGACATTGAACACTTTTTAAGATGTTTCTCAGCCATCTCTAATTCCTCACTTGTGAAGTCTCTGTTCAGCTCTTTGCTCCATCTTTTGAGTGATTCATTTGTTTTCTTTCTTCTTTTTTGTGTGTAGTTTATATACTCTGGAAAAAGACAGAAGCCAAAAACTGAACAGATAACAAAGACTGCCACAAACAAGTCAGGGGAACAATTCATGAAGAACATACCACAATTGTAAATTTATGTCCACAAATGTTGGGACTCCCAGTTTCATAAAACAAGCTCTACTCAGAATAAAAAAATCAGATCATTCCTGACACTATAATAGTCGTGACTTCCAAGCCCACTATTATCAAAACAAAAAAGTCAACGAAAATACTGCAGAATCAAACCAGACCATTGAGCAAATGAATAGAACAGATGGCCGCAGAAGGTGTGCCCAGCAGAGAACACATGTTCTTCTCAGCAGTCCATGGAATGGACTCTAAAACAGATCCTATTCTAAGTCACAAAACAAGGTTTAACAAATACAAACTAGTGGAAACGTCTTGCATCTTGTAACATTATAGGAGAATAAGCCTAAAATTAACAGCAAGAGAAACTACAGTAGCTGCACAGATACCAGAAGACAAAAACAGTACACTAGAGAACAAACAGTGGGTCCCTAAGGAAATCAAATTCCTAGAAGCAAACGAAAATAAAAACACCAATAATCATGACCAAGGCAGTTTATAGCTTTGAGTGCTTTTGTTTAAAAACAAATCAGATAGGGGGCTTCAGAGGTGGCTCAGTGGTTAAGAACTCTGGTCGCTCTTCAAGAAAACCTGGGTTCAATTCTCAGAACCCACGTTGGCATCCAACAACCATCTGTAACTCCAGTTCTAGGGGATCTAACACCCTCTTCTAATTTCCACAGATACTGAACACATGGGTGCACTTACATATGTCCAGGCAAAACACTCATAAGCATAAAATAAAAATAATAAATTATCAGAGAGTTGTTAATAAATAACTTAATGATGAACCTTACAGTCTTAGAAAAACAAAATCAATGCCAGGCGTGGTGGCACATGTCTTTAATCTCAGCACTTGGGAGGCAGAAGCAGGCAGATCTCTGTGAGTTCAAGGCCAGCCTGGTCTACAGAGTGAGCTCCATGCTACCTGAGACTAAAGGAAGACCCTGTCTCAAAAAAAAAAAAAAAAAAAAAAAAAGAAAAAGAAAAACAAAATGAAACCCAATTCAAAGGCAGTACATGGCAATAAATCAGGGCGAGTTAGTGAAATGGAGACTGAAAGTATACTTCATAAAATCAACCCGAAGGGGTTCTGTGCTTGTAAACAATCTCTAGGCAGATGAAGGCCATGACAGCTGCATCTTGGGTCCATCTCATCCTGGGTCCTCTGCACCCCAGACCTCACAGTGCAGGTGTGAGATCCCACCTCATCCAGGGTCCTCTGCACCCCAGACCTCACAGCGGGGCAACTAAGGAATTCTTCCGCCTATTTCCGCTGGCTTGGTCACCGGTTAGTGACTTAGAGATGGATCTGGCCAAGGGTGTGAATGTGACACAGTATGCTTTGGTGTGTACTTGTTGGTGATTTAGCTTTGTATTTAAGCAAACAAAAAAGGAAGCAAAGCTAGGACAATGGCTCAGTGGATAAAGTGTGGCCGCAGAAGCATGATGAGCTTTTGGACCCCAGCATTCACGTATGTAAATGCACAGTGGCCCATGTATGACCCCAGAGCTCAGGAGGTGGAAATGGGGCATCGCTGGAGCAAGCCAGCTAGCTAGACAAATTGGCAGCTCTGGGTTCCAATGGGAGACAGTGCCTGCCTCAATATATAAGGTGGAGAGCTATCGGGGAAGACATTCTATGTCAACCTCTGGCCTCCACAAACACACACATACATACATGAATACACATGAGCAAAGAACAAAAAATGTGAAAAGGAAAATACATTTGGAAAATTATTTGTCATCATAAAAAAAATTTGATGTCTTGCAGGTAAATGGATGGAGCTAGAAGACACCATGCTAAGTGAAGTAACAGAGTCCTAGAAAAACAAACGACAAATGGTATCCCTCATCTGTGGATGCTAGCGCCAATTACCTAATTGTAAGGCAAACTGAGCAACATTAATGTGATCTGAAAACAATTATGCTCTTATATTGTGAATCCAATAAATAAATAAATAAATAAATACAAAAAAAAGAGTGGGTTTTCCCCATACATTTACCATTACTTGGTAGGAAGCTTGAGTGAAAAAAAAAGAAAAGAAAAAAATTTGGTGTCCTGGGCTGGCAAGGTACGCCCAGTGGTGCAATCATGGCATGAATATTATATGCATAACCAACCACTTTCTAATTGAATTTAAGGTGTGCTTCATAGGAGGAAGCCCATGCTGATATCAGGCCTGGGAACCTTAGGCTAGACAGCGCACAGGCCATAAGAGAGACTCACACAACAATTCTGCTAAGTAGATACAGTATTAAACTGATTTCTAATGATTTTTATTATACCCATAGGTTGATGCATCTCTCAGCAGAAAAGTTTCTCATGTAGCAGGATGGTAATTAACACAGAGAACCACAACTAGCCTACAAGCAGAGAATAAGAGGCTACAGAGGGATTATCCCTGAATAGAACATTTATATCAAACTTCTATCTCCCAAGACTCAAGGATCATTGTAGACGAGGAGATGGAAAGATTGGTAAACCAGAGGAGGTAAAGGATCATAGAAAAATAGTCTTCCAGACAGCTGGTCGTTATGCATATCAACTCACAGCAATGGTGACAGCGTGCACAAGTCCCATTAAAGCTCCAACCAGGCCGGGCGTGGTGGCGCACGCCTTTAATCCTAGCACTTGGGAGGCAGAGGCAGGCGGATCTTTGTGAGTTCAAGGCCAGCCTGGTCTACAATGTGAGTTCCAGGACAGCTGGGGCTACGGGGAGACCCTGTCCCGAAAAGAAAAAAAAAAAAAAAAAAAAGCTCCAACCAGACAAAATCCCAGCGTGGATGTTAGGAAGTGGGTAAGAATCCTCAGCCCTACCTGAGGAACCATTGGCAACTAATGGCTTCTGGGAAGCCAAGATCCAGTCTCATTTAAAGGTGAAACTCTTGGTAGGTTGACCAGGGCCCAGTGGAGGGACCCGCGCTGAAGGACATTTGGGACACAAACCTCACAAATCTTATAGAAGCCCTAATATATTTGAGAATAGGAAATTTGGTGCAGTAAGGGGGGGGGTGCAAATTCGAGAGGGGATCTAAATACAATCAAAATACATTCTGTAAAATTTGTAAAAATTCTATTTAAAAAAGAAAAATTTAACTCTGAAAAACTGGTCACAAATTTGACTCTAGGGGAATTTGTGCATGTGCGTGTCCTTGTGCCTGTGCCTGCGCACATACATATGCTAGAGTAGATGAAATGAGGCAGGGATAGTAAGGGGTGAAAGCAGGGGTAGATCTAAATATGAACAAAGTATGCTGCATGACATTTGCAAAAATTCATCTTAAAAAGAGTCAAAATGACATTGTATGAAATTCTCAAAGAACCAATAAAATTTTTTATTTATTTTATTACTTTTTATGTGTACGAGTGTACTGTCTGCATGTAGGTTGGTGCACCCATGTCATGCAATGCCGCAGAGGTCAGAAGAGGGCGTCAGATTCCCCTGGAACTGGAGTTAAAGACGGTTCTTAGCCACCATGTGGGTGCTGGGAATCGAACCTGGGTCCTCTGCAAGAGCAGTCGGCACTCTTAATTTGAGCCATCTCTCCAGCCCCAAAATATTATTTTTTAAAGAACTGGTATCAGTCTCTTCCTAACGCAATAATAAGATACCTTACACTGGGTAATTATAAACATCAGAAATTTATTATTAGCAGTTCTGGGGCCAGAGACTTCGATATGAAGGTGCCAATCAATTCATGTCTCGTGAAGCCTCACCTCTGCTTCAAACATCATCATGTCATTATGTCACTAAGCTGTTGTGGTAGAGAGATGTGGCCGAAGACTACACAGCTGTCTTTGGGGTGACCAATCCAGACAGAAGCATTGAGAGTAAGGATTCCGGCAAAGTCCAGCTCCACAAACCAATGAGTTTATTGGGATTACTTGCAGAAATATGGGTGAAGAGTTACTTCAAGGACAGCCAAGCTGCGTCACTGAATGGGTGACACCTCACAAACACTAGAAACCTGGGGCTCACTGCACAGCCTGCAGCCACCCAACAGGTTGGAGAGTCCTTTTCAGGCAGCTCAGCTTGCCTCCACCTCTTCCAGGCAGCTGGTCTCAGGTCTCCCAGCAGTCCTTACTGTTTAAATAGGCTTGAGAAGGAAGGGCCTGGGGTATCCGGCCAGTTTCAGGGACTTTCTGAACTCTCTGAGGTAATTATTTCATGAGCTTAAAGAGCATCCCTCTAGAATATCCTATCTTGCTACTTAAAACTCTCTGAAGACTCTTGGTTTCTTTTTGTTTTATGTTATTTTCTTAGTATTCAGAATAATGGGAGCATGACACAGCGTGCATGGAGGAGGTCAGAGGACAGCTGGCAGTCACTGGGTCTTGCTTTCCAACACGTGAGTCCCAGGGATTGAACCCGGGTTGTCACACTTGATAACAAATGACTCTACTCACAGAGCAGTTCCACTAGCCCAAACCTGGTTGCTTTCACTTAACATGGTGTCTTGGTATTCACCTATATTGTCATATGATTCAGCCTCATTCCTTTTTGTGGAGAAATGGGTTCCAGTACAAGAATATATCACATTTATCCATTTACCAGTTGATGAACATCTGAGTTGCTTCCAGGTTTTGACTATTGCATGAATACCATTGCTGTCAAGATTTGTAGACAATTTTGTGTAGATACACATGCTTTCATTTTATAAGCATAACACCTAGGAATGGTCAAGTAATTGGTGAATGGACTAACTCAAGTAAACATAACTCCATGTTTAACTCCTGGACAAATTGCCAACGGCTTTCCAACATGGCTACACCTTTCGCATCCCCATTAACAATGAGAGGTCGTGCTCAGATTTCTCCACCCTTGGCATTGCTCCTTGTCCCCTGACTTTTGTATCACAGTCATCATTCTAGTCGCTGTGAGATGGATATTCAAATCACCACCCGCTACGGTTTGCAAAGACGTACCCATCTAAAACTCCTGTGCTATTACTTAAAGCTAAGGTGAAAGTACTCAGAGGTGAGCTTCTACAAACTGATTAAGTCATGAGGATTCTTATCAAGAGTGCCATTTATCCAACACTTGCTGAGTACCAGATACTAGGGTGATAGAATTAGTGCGTATATGGAATAGGTGCTTGTATGAAGTAGCTGTTCATGCCCTCCACCACAATTCATGTAATACCTAGCCACCAATGTAATGGCATTAGCAAGTGGAACCTCTAGAGATTAGGTTATGAGAATGGAGGTCTTTATATTTTTTATTAATTTTATTTATTTCTGTATGTGTAAGAATGTACTGTCTGGATGCAGGTCTGTGCACCCGTGTCGTGCAATGCCGCGGAGGTCAGAAGAGGGTGTCAGATTCCCCTGGAACTGGAGTTCTCCTGGAATTGGAGTTTCAGACGGTTCTCAGCCGCCATGTGGGTGCTGGGGATCGAACCCGGGTCCTCTGCAAGAGCGGTCGGCGCTCTTAACTGCTAGACCATCTCTCCAGCCCCGAGAATGGAGGTCTTTATTTTTATGTGTATAAATGTATTGCCTGCATGTATGTAAGTGCACCCATGTCATCCAGTGCCCGCAGAGGAGAGAAGAGGGCATTGGATCCTCTAGAACTGGAGTTACAGTTATTAGCTGCCATGTGGGTGCTGAGATTCAAACCTGAGTCTTCTGCAAAAGCAGATGGTGCTCTTAACTGCTAGCCCCAAGAATGGAGCTCTTAAAAGTGGCATTAGTACCCTTGTAGTAGAGACCCCGTGAGCTCCTTGACCCTTCCACCATGTAAAGGCACAGTGAGAGGCACCATTTGTGACCAAGACACCAAATTAGCCAATGTCTTAACCTTGGAGTTCTCTGTCTCCATCACAGTAACATAAATGTTTGTTGTTTATAAGCCACCCAGTCTATGATACATTGTTACAGTCATACAGACACACTAAGAAGCAGGTGTTCATGTTCACAGCTGTCAATGGGAGCTATCATTTAATGCAATTAATGCAGCACGACTGAGGAGGAGGGAGGAACCTGGCTAGATTCAGACACTGAGACCTTGGACAAGTTACTTTCCCCTGAGCCTCCACTCACTAATCTGTGTATCTCATGTGTGTGTGTGGGGGGGGGGGGTATCAGCCAAACGCCACGTGTTCCAGGGCTTCCCTGGCTGCTCATTTTCTTCCCTCCCTCCCATCAGCCCTCACAAAACTTAATGAGGAAGAAAGTCCCATACTCTCAGTCCTCAGCAGTCCCACATCCAGCCTGCCTGCCCATCCATTTGTATCCAGTGAGGAAACCCTACCTGAACACCTACTATGTGCCAGGCACTCCCTGTGCTAGCACGGATATTGCAGCTGTGGTCCCAGGAGCCTGAGAACACCCGCCTGTTTACCCACCTGCTTAGAGAGCCTGTGCAAACACAGCCCGTTGTCTCTCCACAGCCATCTGAAACAATTAGTCTCAACGCCCAACCTTAATGTGATTCCACACTGTGAAAAAGCACTTTTTCAAGGCGGGCAGGAGACATAAATTAGTATAATAATGCAATTAAAATGCATTTTTCCTTCCACTTATTTAAATTACTCTTTTTTTATGTCTTGAGAAAAATGCATCCTTCCTTGGAGGTATTTAAGGAGATTCAAAGAGGCTGTTGTTAGAAAGCAGGAAAGGAGTCAAACAGAAAACACAAACACCCTACCCTGTGGACAGGGACAACCCCTCCCTGTGAGTCCCACCGGCCCTATCCACAAAAGACTCTGCACTTTAAGGCTTCATAAAAGCTGCTGGGTCAAAGGTCCCAGCACTCCCTGTAAGCACTCACCAGCTCATTCACTCTTCAATACTTTTTGGCACTGAAGTGTCACTAAGAGCACTGCAGTGGGCAGGACATAACTCCTGTCCTGAAGGGGACCAGCTAGTAACAAAGCAGTCAAGCGAAAAAGGGTAGGGCCCCAAGGGCCACCCGCTCTGTGACAGGAAGACAGCCAAAGAAGGAATCCCACCCACCCTGGGGCACAGAGGAGCTCCTGCAGGGAACCCTTGAGCTCCCGAAGATAACAAGGAATTACCAGATTAGAGAAGGCAGGAGTCATCCAGGCAAAGGGGCCAACAAGGACGAAAGCCTCTACCTGTGAGAGGGTGCGGTGGAAAGGGCATTAGTACACCTGAGGACACAAGCCAGGTGCAAGACAAGGCTGTGAGGCTTTGTCCCGAGACCGTAGCAAACCTGAAGTAGCCCCCAGGTAGCAGATGTGGAGGACCTAGTAGCCCAGAAACCAGGAACTAGAACCAGAACCTGGCCCCATAGGGAGCCGAGTGCCAATTCTGCTGCGAAAGTTCCGGGTTCCTTATCCTCAGTTGGTTTTGTTTCGCCACCTGGTGGCAAGACTTCATAATTGCAGCCAGCTCAATTCCCCGTTCAATCAGCTGTGAAAAGCGGAACAGAGTAGCAAGCTCTGGGAACAACTTGAAGACCAGCCTGGTCTACAGAGCGAGTTCCAGGTCAGCTGGGGCTATAGGGAGACCCTGTCTCAGAAAATTAAAAAAGACTGAACTAGAGTCACATGTATTACAGAAAGAATATAAGTAGAGTGTCCTTCAAAAACCAGAGCGAAGAGCAGGTCAGTACTTGGGCTTCAAATGCCAGCTCCGTGGCCCTGTGCTGGGGAAAATTCACTTATCTGAGCTCTGGTTTGTTTTAACATCCATAAAGTGGGATTGGTACCCCAACAGAGAGTGAAAGAGAAAGACAGAGACAGAGACAGAGAGACAGAGACACAGACACAGAGAGAGAACAAGAGAGAAAGACAGAGAGAGACAGAAACAGAGACACAGAGAGAGACAGAGAAACACACAGGGACAGAGAGACAGAGAAGGGAAGGAATCATAGTTTTTCGGCATAAACATATCATTTATAAAGAACCTAGCTCTAGGGCACGGGAGACGGCTCAGCTCGGTGGGTAAAGGCACTTGCTGTCAACCCTGACAACCTGAGTTTGACACCCCAGATGCACATGGTGGAATTAGAGACCTGCCTCCAGTTGTCCTCTGAGCGCCACATGGACATAAACCTCGCTCTGGATGGCAGAACCCCAGCAGGGCTTGAGGCTGGCAGCAGAAACCAGCCTGGCCCATGACCTCCATTCTCTTCCCTCTCTCTCTCCCCTCCCCTGTCTCTTTCCATACTTCCTCCTTTAGGTCTAAGAGTTTAAGGAAAGCATACTCCACACATACACACACACACACACACACACACACACACGCACACACGCACACACGCACGCACACACGCACGCACACACGCTCGCACACACACACACACCCCGCAGCAAGCCGAGCCACCGCTCTTTCCAGTTTCATCCTCACCCCGAGAACCAAGCCTCTGTCTTCCTGTATCTGGTGACCCTCCCCTGAGCCTGGCTGCCTCTGCTCTCTCTCCCACACTTCATGGAAAGCGTGCTGACCAGCTGATAACAGGATGGCCTGAGATCACAGCAGGAGACCCTACACCTTGCTGAACCGTAACTTGCAGCTAATTTGGAAATTCATGTAAAGCGGCTGATATAGTCCTATACACAGAAGACTTTCCAAGGATTATAATAAATAGCCTCAGACATCAGATTCAGGAAAAAAGAAGACACAGAATCACCTTTTTGGACTCTTCTAACACTGAAATTTGACTCCATTTCCAAAAAATTATTTTATGCACTGTATTTTTATTTTATGTGTATGAGTATATCGCCCGCATGTATGTAAGTGCACCTATGTCATTCAATGCCCACAGAGATCAGAAAAGGGTACTAGGTCCCCTGGAACTACTATTGTGGAGGGTTGTTAGCTACCATATGGATGCTGGGAACCACATCCAGGTCTTCTGCAAGAGTAGCTAGTGTTCTTAGCTGCTTAGCCATCTCCCCAGCCCCTTGATTCCATTTTTAAATTCATCTTGCAAACTTGGAAATGAAGCACAAAACGAGGTTTTGAATTGACAAGGAAAGAGCCCAGTATTTAGAATCCTGCCGGGGAGATCGATACAGATCTATGGTGTGGGGAAAGCGTTCAGATGGTAGGGGTGGGGATTGAGGCACCCCTAAAGGAGTTTTATAGTAAGTGGTACACTTATCTATGAATCAGTTCCCACACTAGAACCTTGGTGATGGCACCACTAGCACCTAGAGCCCCTCATTCCATCTATGCCTGTGCTAAGCACATTCTATTTAAATCACCTCCTTATTAACAACCACCTTGTGGAACAAGATGCTAGGACTCTCATTTTACAGATGGGAAATGGCTTGGAGAGATCACATGACTGTCACCCTGCCTGGTAAACTGTGGAGCTAGCTCCAGAACCAAAGCACCGTGCCTCATTCCACCACAACATCCTACGTGGAAATGGGCACACACGGCCAGCAGCTGCTGGACTGGAACATGTGGTCCCTGGCAGTCCAGCTGCAGCCTGGGTAGAGTATGAACTGGGTTAAAGGTAATTCTGTCACCTCACCCCGATCCAGGATTGTCAGTTCATACTCTTGCTCAGCCTAGAAAGGGAAGAAAGTTGCAGGATGCCCTGACTTAGGCCACTGGGTTTGTTTGGGGTTTTTTTTTTTTTTGACTGATTAATTTTTATTTTATGTGTATGAGTGTTTAGCCCACATTTATATAAGTTCCCAGGCTAAAACTCAAATGGAAGCTGGACGCACTCTCTATGAAGATAAGGAAACTCGAAAAGAAACAACGAATTCCAGCAGAAGTGAAGTGCAAAGACCTACCTCAGACCTTTAAAAAACAAGGTAATCGGATTATTTATAGACTGTGTGTGTGTATGTGTGTGTGTGAGAGAGAGAGAGACAGAGAGAGAGACAGAGAGAGAGAGAGAGAGATGGATAGCTGTGGGATAAAATCTATCTTCTTTGAAATGGATTTACCATTCATTGGACAAGCTGTGAACCACAAAGTCTGGTTTACATAGAGGGAGGGGCTAAGGGCAGATGCTGGCCAGTGGCATCCCAAATAAGAGGCTGACCTGCTCAGTATTGGCCTCTGACTTTACTGGTAACTTGCATAAAGGAGAAAAGGAGGTAGATGTGTCGACCTGCAGCTTTTTGCACCTAGGAAACCCAGGAGAAAAGGCAAACAATAATAAAAAGGAAAGTGACATAGGAGAAGCACCAGATGCCCCTCGGTTTCACCTTTAACATAAAGAAAGGAAAAATCAATGTCTCAACATGTTAATGGTGGCTGTAGTGATGGCCCAGTGCAGAAAACTAAGACAGTCAGAGAATACTCAGCACTGGAGTTGTTGGAACTGGGAAAGACTTTCAAGTAGAAGGAGCCCCTCACCACCTGGCTTTTAAGAATATGGGTCCTGGGAGTGGGTGGAATTATTTCAAGTGCTGCAGAAGCAGGAAAGCTGAATGATATAACCACCATCCTGCCTTGAGACATAAGCTGTATAGCCTGAGACCACACAAGGGGATATGTTCTCAATGGATTGGCTAATAAGAACCATTAGAGACACATGGTTGTTCCCAGTAGAGGTTCCCATAAGAACCTGGGGGTGGGGGGTAATGTTCGGAGAGGGGCCAGTGATTCTGAGGGAACTAGGTATGAGAAAAGCAATATATAGTGCCCAGGTCACTGGGCAAGATGGGGCTGTGTTTACCAGTGATTTAAGAAAAAGATCCTCGAGAGTGGTATGGAAACTTTAATGGCTGTGCTGAGTCCCTTCATGGCATAGAGACTTTATAAATTAGGAGAGGCTTTGTCACACCTAGGTGACTTAGACTAACATGTAAAATATGTCTGTAGAGGAGGGAAGCAACCTAGAAGAGATATAAAAAGGACAAAACAAAAATGGATTCTTCTTGAGTTATTAGGAGGCAAATGTGGTGGATCTATGTCAAGCCCAAGTTTCTAAAGAAAAAGTTGATAAAAAGACAAATTCTGTGCTGAAAAGCATCAGGGAGGCTTAAAGTCTGAGGAACAGTTCACAAGAGGCATAGAAAGAATAAAAACTGTTCAGGGGGGCAGGGGATGGGTAATGAACCCCCCCCAGGGTAAACAGAGTACCATTCTCTGCTGAGGAAAATCTTGCTGGGGGTGGGAGCAGTTTCCACACCTGGGGCATCTACCAGCAGCTACATGGTGTCAGTAAAAAGAAAGCAGTTGTTGTGATTACAGTCAGGAGTCAGGCCCAGAGACTGCCTGACACACCAAACCAGCGAATACAGCAGAGGAAAAAGGAGACCTAATTGTCCTTGGACCTGTGAAGGGCTAGGCAGCTTGAGCCAGGCCCAATGAGTCCATCAAAGCTAAAGAAATACAGGGAAGCTGCCTGTCAAACCCCAGGGTACAAAATGGACTGGAGAAAATGACTACAGATCCTAAAGAGCTCACTGAATTAATGACTCTTATCCATGCTATTGTAGCCAACATGGATCTACTGAGACAACAATTGGTACAAATACACAAAATCTTCCCATGCTATGTTGGCCCTGGTTTATGTTTGATTTAATACCTAAGGTAAATGTCTGAGTGTTTCACAGATGGGAGACCTGTTGGAGAGATATCCAATACACCTGAAGAAACAAAGATAAAAAGTAAATTCATTAAGGAGGGGTACCAGGACCGGGTATAACTATGGAATCTTTGGGAGCTTTATGGTTACAGAAGACATATTGGTAGATAAAGACTTCAGTACCAGATGTGGTAGACTTCACTACCAGGAGCTGTTGTCCAGGAAAGCTCTCTAGGCCCCCCAAACAAAAGCTGTTAGCCTATAACTTTGGGTACACACAGAAGTTGATAGTAAGACCCTACAGAATTCACAGAAATTCAAGTTTTAAAAAGCTATTTTTTCTCTGTGAGTTCAAGACCAGCCTGGTCTACATAGTGAGTTCCAGGCCAGCTGGGGCTACAGGGAGACCTTGTCTCAAAAAGACCAAAAAAAAAAAAAAAAAAAAAAAAAAAAAAAAAAAAAAAAACAGATGCCATGCCCTATCTAATTCCCAACAAAATACAGTTCCATCATTCACTGGTCTAAGCCTTCGTGTGTTAAAGTAGCATTAGCATAGGAGAAGGAGCAGAATGTTTAGGGGACAAAGAATAAAGACTGAACCACTGCCAGGCACCAGTGTGACCTCATAAGCAATGCTAGCTGAAGAAGGCCAGAAACACTGAATAACACATGATTTCATTTATTTTTTAAAAAATTTAAGAGTGGAAACGGGGACTTAGTTCTGTGGTACACTGCTCACCTAGCACGCACTGCGGCACACTGCTCACCCAGCACGCGCTGCGGTACCCTGCTCGCCCAGCATACACTGGGCCCTGGATTTGATCCCCAGCACTGCAGGAGTAATAAGCTTAAATTCAAAATGAAGAACACATAAGGCCACTCTCTGGTGATACACACAAGGGTGGCCCTTACAGGTGGGTGATTAAGGGGCCGAAGGCTGCTGGATATGCTCACTACAGAACAGCTCAGCTCAGTGAGCTCAACCACTAAGCCATCTCTCCATCCGTCTTTCTTATACCGCACAGGATCACCTGCCCAGGAGTAGCACTGCCCAGTGGGCTGAGCCTTCTCATATCACTGAGCAATCAAGAAAATGTCCCACAGACATGGCCACGGGCCAGTCCAATAGAGGAAGTTACTCATGGAGACCTTTTCTCAAAAAAAAAAAAAAAAACAAGCAAAACATTGAACAGGGGAGAGGTTCTGGAGATGGCTTAGCTGTTAAAAGCACTTGCTGCTCTTGCAGAGGCCCTGGGTTCAGTTCCCAGAACCCATACCAGACAACCCACAAACACCTGTTTCTCCAGTTCCAAGGGATTGATCGCCCCCTTCTGGTTGCTGCAGGCATTGCATCCACATGTACACAGACACACACGTGTGTCTACATTTGATGTACCAGATGAACTACATTTGATGTACCAGACAAAAAGAGATGTAAGTCAGATTAAAGTGGTTAATGTTTGTGGAAACCAAGGTTTATGTGAGATGAGATATTACCTAACTTACACATTTGTGCCAAGCAGCAAAGTAAGAAAAGTACCAGTAGCAACAGAGATCTGCACTCCACGGTATAACCAGAAATGATCATGCACCAATGTGGACAGCACACTGGAGTCCAGTGCAGCAGTGACAAAGCAACCCATGCCTAGTTCCCATGGAGAGCAGACAGAGTTCCCATGATGAAGAACTCTGCACAAATACCCAAAGTAGCATTGCTCCCAATCATCACTGAAGAAGGACCATCAGTCAGAGACCATAACAGTTACACACATAGGCAAGGGAACATGCAGACCTTTGGACAAACATAAGGAGGTATGCATAGGCCCCTTCCAGGGCAACTGGCATAATCAATCAAAACGGTGGGGGTCGGCATCTGCATTAGAACAGCTGAGCACAGCGCTCAGGCTGGGCCCATCAGGAAAGATGACCAGACACTTGCCATTACATGACATCTTGCACTTGGGGTTATTAACTCTCTTGTTCTATTACAATGTCATCTCAAGGACATCCTGGCACTCCAAGGTGGGTCTGATTAATGGAGAGGACTTGCTTCAGGCATTGGAGATTTCGTGCACTGTGTGGGAGGAGTACTCCCCCCCCCCATTTCCAGGTGACATGGAAAACTGCCAATTTTCAGGAGCAAGAGAGAGCTCTTCAGCTCTACAGTCCAAGGAGCCCTACTGCTTGGGGCATATGGTTTGGCAGATTCCAAGGTATTAGGGGCATCTGTGGTAAGTAAGCACATCCATGTAGTCCTTGCTAAGCACTTACAGGAGATTTGTAGCCCTGGCCCCTAAGGTTCTGGAGCAAGACCCTGCTGTCCACAGCATAGAACTGTTTGTGATTCAAACAACAGCTGTGGCAGCTACTACGCCCTAGGGGAAGGGAATATCTGAGACCGTGTAACAGCATACAATTTTCAGATCCACAAAATCATAAGTTCAGACAGGCACAATCATAAACTGTCACATACTGAAAATGTCAAAGAGGGCATCTGAGATCAGGCTGAAATGAATATGAGGAAAGAAACTGTGAATAGGCAGCCCATTCCCTTAGGTTTCTCTCTCTCTCTCTCTCTCTCTCTCTCTCTCTCTCTCTCTCTCTCCCTCCCTCCCTCCCTCCCTCCCTCCAACCAGCTCACACCTTCACACCTATGGACCCTTTGGATCTTCTCTACAATAGTTAACAGAGGAGAGAGAGATTAAAAGGGACTTAAAATGGTAGGTGAGTATAATATGATTCCAGTGTGGCCTGGACATTGCATTAAGCACAATCTATCATCCACTTTGTGCTGGGGTGAAGTGGTCTGAAGTAAAGACTTTTGGGTAGTATAGAAAAAAATACTTTTAAGAAAAAAACTAAAAGTCTGATGAATATAAGGATATTTCACCATTTCAAAATTTTCCCACAAATTACTCAAGACAGAAAGGAAAACAGTCATTTCTGTGCAGAAACTTACTGGGTTGCACCAAGTGGTCACAGCTGTCATCACTAATCATCCTCTGGTGACTCTAACATTGCACCTCAAGAAAGAAATGGAAACACTCGTGTGTTGTTCCTATAAACAAACGAACAGCCCAAATCTAACCACAGGGAGATGGAAGTCCACGAAGTGAGACACGGCTACAAGACACCTGCCTCCAACTCTCCAAAATGGAAGTCAATTCTGTGGAAGACCAAGGAGTCTCCAGGCGAAGGAGCAGTGCTCAGACCCAAGAGTAAGGACCAAGGGGTGACTTCCCTCTGACGACACTAGACCAGGAAAAATCATGCTGTGGAAGTCATTTCGGGGGAAACAGGACGTGGATACCATCAGGCTGTCCCTATTTCATTAACTGTCATTATGTAAGTGTCTTCAGTCTCAAGGTATAAATACTGAAGTCCTAAAGTCTAAAAAGGGGTCATCTGTAACTTACTCACAGATGACCCAATAGGGAAAAACAAGAGGGAACATTCATATAGACACGTGGAAAGGAGAGAGATGAATGATCAAGCAAATAGTGTAAAAATATTGATGGCATAAATTTGAGCAAAAGCTGGGAAGAAGCTCTTTGGGGTATTTGATTCTCCATATATTTGAAATAATTTAAAAATAAAAATTTAAGAGAGATGGCTCAGCAGTTAAGACCACTGGTATCTCTTGCGGAGGACCTGGGTTTGGTTCCCAGCACACACATGGTGGCTAACAGCTGTCCTAACTCCAGTTCCTAGGGATCTGATGGCCTCTTCTGACTGCTGTGGGCATTGCACGACATGGATGCACCTGCAATGCATTTGAACATGTAAAATGAGATAACAGAATATTTTTAAAAAATTTAAATGAACTCTTAAAGGAATAAAAAAGTATTGTGAACAATATTGATCCAGTAACTTTTTTGTTTGTTTGAGACAGAGTTTTCCTGTAGTCCCAGGAATCCTGGAACTCACTCTGTAGACCAGGCTGGCCTCGAACTCACAAAGATCTACCCACCTCTGCCTCCCAAGTGCTGGTATTACAGGCATGCACCACCAAGTCCAGCTACCAGTAACTTTTAAAACAAAAATTATGTGAGGCCAGGCATGGCGGCACATGCCTTTAATCCCAGCACTCAGGAGGCAGAGGCAGGCAGATGTCTGTGAGTTTGAGGCCAGTCTGGTCTACATAGTGAGTTCCAGGCAGGCTGAAGCTCCAGGGAGATTTGTCTCAAAAAAAAAGACCAAAAATATTATGTGAATAAATTTCCTGAAAAATCTGTATTAGTAAAATTTCTCAACCAGAAAACACATATAATCATTTTAAAAACTTAAAGAGGAAAAAAAGTATTTGGTATATTATTTTTATCTAATATAATAGTGGCATTGTGGTTTTGAAAAAGACTAGGAGCAATAAACATTGCCTGCTTATGTTTTTTAACTATTACCTGGGGCTGGAGAGATGGCCTAGCAGTTAAGAGCGCTGACTGCTCTTGCAGAGGACCCAGGTTTGATCCCCAGCACCCGCATGACGGCTGAGGACCATCTTAACTCCAGTTCCAGAGGGATCAGACACCCTCTTCTGACCTCCGCGGCATTGCATGACATGGGTGCACAGACCTGCATGTAGACAGTACACTCATACGGATAATAAAAATAAAATTAAAATTAAAAAATAATATTATTACCCTTTCAAGGAAACCAAAGCTTTTCAGATCAATGATTAGTCCTATACTGGGGGAGAGAAATGCCTAAGAAAAGGCCGAGAGTTGTGGAGACGGCTCTGTGAGTGGATTAGCTACATTTTCTGCTGCTTTGATAAAGCACCCTGACCAAGGAAACATTTAGAAGGTTTATTTGGCTTTTGGTTACCAAGGGGTAAGAGCCCGTCATGGTCTGCAGGTGGGTCTGAGCTGAAAGCTGAGTGCTCACCTCTCCACGTGGGCGCAGGAGACAAAGAGACCAGACTGGAAGTGGACAGGCTAGCTCTCCAGTCTCTTGAAGCCAGACTGGAAGTGGACAGGCTAGCTCTCCAGTCTCTCAAACCCAGACTGGAAGTGGACAGGCTAGCTCTCCAGTCTCTCAAACCCAGACTGGAAGTGGACAGGCTAGCTCTCCAGTCTCTCAAACCCAGACTGGAAGTGGACAGGCTAGCTCTCCAGTCTCTCAAAGCCTGTCTCAAGTGACATGACTCCTCCTCCAAGGCTACACCTCCTGAAGCTCTGCAAAGGGTGCCACCAACTGGGGACAAAGTGTTCAAATACTCAAAGCCTATGGTCCTTAAATCAACATACTACACACAACACACCTCAGGCGTGGTGACCAGAGCTCAGTGCCTGAGACTCATGCAGTAGAAAGAGAACTGACTCCTCTGACCTCCATACGCATGCCCCCATACATTCACAAATCAGTAAATGTATGAACATTTTGAAAGAAGAACCTGATACCTGATAACAATATGCAAATTAAGGATTGCGGTGGGGGAGGGGGGCATTACTAGCACATTGGATCCAAATTGAAGGAGCTTCCCTGGCCAAAAGAGGGGAAGGTTTGAGCATCAAAAATCACACTGGGGACTGCTCTTGCAGAGGACCCGGGTTTGATTCCCAGCACCCACATGGCAACTAGCAACTATCTGTAACTCTAGTTCCAGGGGAATCCTAAACCCTCTTCCATGACACAGGTGTGCTTACATACATGCAGGCAATACACTCACACATAAAAGAAAAATAACAAATAAAATATAGAAAAATAATGATGGTGAATAGATCAGAACACACTACTAACTACATACAAATATACAGAGAGATATTGTGTATGTGTGTGCATGTGTATGTGTGTGTGTGTTTGTGCAGGCCAGGCATGGTGGGGAACAACCATACTTAAGTACAGCTCCTGGAGAATCTGCAACACCCTCTTCTGATCTCAGCAGCATTGTATGACATGGGTGCACTCACATGCAGACGATACATTTATACACATAAAATAAAAATAATAAATAAAAATTTAAGTAAATAAATCTTAAAAGTAAAATAGAAAGGAAAAGCCTAAATCTAACTAAATCTCAGTTCTGGTTATTAGATTTCAAAAACACAGGTGATGGAATATTGTGTAAAGTAGTTGTTCAAAGATTAAATCAAAGACTGGGCATAGTAACCCATGTCTTTAATCCCAGCACTTGGGAGGCAGATGCAGAGGATCTCCCTGAATTCAAGGCCACCCTGATCTACACAGTGAGTTCCAGATCAGCCAGGGCTACATAGTAAGACTCTTGTCTCAGAGCAAAACAAGATTAAACCAAAGAGAAAAAAAATCAAAAAGATTAAATCAAATAAATACAAGATATATACAAATAATTCAGTTTCTTCATCAAATATGTAGCATTTACAAAAAGAGGAACTTTTTTAAAGATTCAAAAAGACTTAAAAAAACATACTCACCAAAAGACTGAGAAAGAGATGAAAAAAGCATGTTTGTCAGAATACATGAGCTCTGGTGGGGGGGGGATAGGGTGAGGGACATGGGTCTAGATTTGATAATCTTGTACAAAATATATATTAAAAAAAACATACTTACCAAATTAAATATGTTTGTTTTACATCCTATGATATTAACACTGTCAACTTGGCTAGAACTGGAGTCCGAGAGCCAAGACTGGGAAGAATGGTCTGGGTTGGCTTAACTGCACTGGGAAGTCACAAACTAACTGTGTGTGGCGCCATTCCAGGGGATGAGGTCCTGGACGGAGTAAAAGGAGAAATCCAGCTGAGCGTGAGCAAGCACTGCTCTTTGCTGCCTGACTCTACGCAGTGTGAGCAGCAGCCTCAATCTCTCTCCAATACCTCCCCACCATGACCAACTCTACGCTGGAACTCTGAGCCACTGCAAACCCTAAACCCTTACATCGTAATCTGCTTTCTTTCAGCGGGATATTCTGTCACAGGAACAAGACAAGCAATGAATATACATCCTGATTCAAATAACCTGATAGAAATTTTACAGTTCAGAAAATATAAAGCATGAACGCACATGGATATTAGATGATAAAGATATTATATTATAATTATGGAATGGGGTTACCCTGATGTGTTCATGGCATTGTGCTAATGCTCTCGTCTTTAGAGGTACACACTGCCATTGTACTTACAAATGAAGGAATAAGATGGCTGATTATTTTCAAATGTTCCAACAATAACACAAATAAGTGAAGAGAAGAGATAATAAAAACAAAACGCAGGGAAATGATGGTACTCTTCTTTCCTGCTTAAAATGAACCATAATGAAAAGCTAAAGACGCACATATGATCAACTTAATAGACGAGAAAACCATTTGAGTCGATATTCATTCATAATTTATTCATAATTGCTATTCTCGGCAAACTAGGACTAGAAGGGAATTTACTTAACCTGATAAAATATGCTTATCAAAATCTACAGCAAACATTATGGTTAAAATAATGAAACAGAAGCCTTTTTCAATCAGGTATAAAACAAAGATGGCTCTTTCTTACCACTACTCCAGAATATTAATCAGGGACCTTAGTACCACAAGTGAAGAAAAGGAAACAAGTATGAAAACTGGAAAGGAAAGGAAGTGAATTTTCTTGGATAACATAAGTGACTACATAGAAAACCTCTCTAAACAGATGACTAGAATCACTAGAATCAAAGAGAATTATAAAGATAGCAGTCACATGGTACTTGCTCTCAGTGTGGGGCCTGGGGCTTCAACTAGAGCAGAACATGAGTAATGTAGAGGTTATTTGTTATCCAGGACATCCCACCCTTCCTTATAGTGTAATGTTATTTGTTATTCAATGGAGCTTGCAATGCGTGAACTAAAAAAAGTACATAATAGGGGCTGTGGAGATAACTACATGAGTCTATGACCCTAGTGCTGGGGGTCAGGGGAGCAGAGGCAAGTGGGCCTTCAAGTCCACCAGCCAGCCAGTCTAGCCAAAATGATGAGATTCAAGCTCCATGAGAGACCCTGTCTCAAAATAAAGAGGCCTTTATAGGTTGACTTCTGTGTGCCCGTGGAGGCAAGCTCACCCTGAAACCCACGTGTGCACACACCCATACGCCATTGATATGTACAAAAAATGGTAGTACATAATAAAAAGATAGAATAGATCAGAAGAGTCCTCATTTCTAGAGTTTGTCTTTTACTTATTTTTTGAGGCTGGATCTGGATGTGTTGTCGACACTGACCTCAAATCCTAGGCTCAAGTGCTCCTCTGGACTCTGTCTCTGAGTTAGCTGGGATTACAGATATATTTGACCGTTCCTTGCTTCACTGCTTATAGCTTCCTGTTGGTTTGGTTGACTGGTTGCCAGGGGCTGAGGATTCAACTCACGTGAACCGAAGTCAGAGCCAAAGCGGAAAACACAGCCTTGTGTCGGGAGTGTCACAGAGATAATTCTTGCTTTTCCTGGGAAAATTACAATAATTTGTTCTTACACATCACTTATCATTTGCAAAAGTCCTATAAGCAGTCATTATAAGCAGATGACCAGATTGCTGCCAAATGCCAATGTGAACTTCTGATATTTACAAGGAAAGCTGGAAATATTTTTTCCAAACAAGCAATTATTTATTTATTTATTTATTTATTTATTTACTGAGGACTGCATGTAGGCAGGCATCCTACCATTGAGCTATAGCTACAGAGAACTTAACTATTTGGATAAATTGCAGTGAAGGTCAAGTGGAACACACCCACCTGTGACCCACAGGTACAAGGACCTCTGCTCCAGACACAGACCTTTGGTGGTGTCTTTAAATTCGCTTTGGGCTAGGCATGGGCTCTCCAGGACATCCCCACAATTCCCTATCCTTTTTTTTCTTTTTTTTTTTCTTTTTTTTTTTATTGATGCTTTGTGTATTTCATACATCATTTTCTAATTCAGTTCAGGCATATTTCCCTTTCCCTTCCCCCCACTCCACCCCACCCCATCCCAGATCATGCATTCTGCCATAACTGTCCTGCATCTTTCTCTCAGTTTTTTTTTTCATTTTTTAGCAATAAGTGATAATTTATGAGTACAAGCATCCTTCATGTAAAACCAATTTGCAAGCAGTTGTGCCCAAACCCACACAGCCCATGGGTCCCACCATCCAGCTGGGGCGGGGGGGGTCTTGTATGTTCAATCAA
This sequence comes from Rhizomys pruinosus, assembly GCA_009823505.1. Classification (NCBI taxonomy): domain Eukaryota; kingdom Metazoa; phylum Chordata; class Mammalia; order Rodentia; family Spalacidae; genus Rhizomys; species Rhizomys pruinosus. The sequence continues at coordinate 1,232,609 of VZQC01003761.1, read as the reverse complement.
GTTGATCAAATGAGTGTCCAGACTATATTGCTGTAGTTTCACCATTCACCCCAGTCGTAGCCCTTACATTCTACCACACCCCCTCTTCTGCAGATTGTTCCCTAGGCTTAGAAAAGTGGCACAGGTGGATGAGAAGTAAAACAGTCTACTTTCTCTGGAGCTGTTGTCTTGGACTCTGGTCAATTCTGGCTGTTTCCTTTCATGGTCGGCTGACAGTTTGTGCAGGAATAACCTTTCGATCCTACTAATGAAGCACAAGCAATTAGATATATAGGTATTTAAGCAGTACTAATAGTTATGGTAGGTTACTTTGGTATAGACACAGATGTTTGGATGGTATGTTAATCCATGAATTACATTTTTTTCTGTTAAATATGACAGGGTCTTACTGTGGCTTATAACATCTCCTAACCAGTAGAGGATGTAAGCTTGTGGCATCAGCCATGGGTTATTCCTCCAAGGAGAGAGCCAATAGCCAATTAGATTTGGGATATACAGGCATATGGCTGCCTCTGCTGCACAGTATTTCCAGGCAGGTGAGGTGTAGCTGGTGCTGACGGAGGAGTCTTGCTTGACTCAAGGAGACCTATATTTGCTTTATTGGTTTAGTGGCCTTTGGTAACACTCTCTGGTATTCCGGAGGCCATCTGTACACTTGCATGTGTGGTCTCAATACATCTTTCCCATGTTAATGTCAGGTCGTTGACAGCAGGGCCTTATCACCTCTTTTCTTGCAGGTATCCCAGTTTAGAGGCAAGGAGCCTTTACCTTTTGTGGGGGCTTGGATCCCCTGGCCAACATCTCCTTGGTAGAATAATCCATTGCTGATGTCAGAGCTCTTGTAGTAATATATTTTGCTTAAGTGCATAGCTTAAGGAAACTTTAGTATTATATTTGGTTCTGAATAGAGAATAATCCTTTTCACGGTTCCTATGTCTATCAGTCAATTAAAGAAGGCAGTTTTACCGGTTTTATAAGAGGTTACCTCTATAACAGTTGTCTCCAATTTACAGTTGGAGAACGACCTCATCATCATCATATTTCTCCTTGTTCTATGGGGGGGAGGTAAGACAGTCTCTTGTATTAAAACCTTTGCGGCACCTAGAAGGTAAGTTTCATTAGGACTCATTATAAATAGTTGTTACAAGTAGGATCCACAGAGGGGTTTGAAGTTTGTAGCAATCTGAGGCTTTTCTTTCTTTCAATGGACTCTTTCCTGGGCTGCGGCTAGGGGGTCATGTCTCTGAGGACTTCTAGGCGGGACCACCCTTCGCCTTTAGAGCCGGGATCAGAGGGTCAGCGGGTTTGGGTCGGTACCTCTGCACCTTTGTGCGGGCTGGCCGGAAGTCAATTCCCTATTCTTAACAGCCACCGTTTTCTTTTTTCTACATTTCCTGCCTGTACCCAGCAGATGGCTCAATTTGTGAGGTTTGATCTTTCAGGATCTGTCAGGTTAAGAATCTTCCTGTAGTTCTCTGAATTTACCACCAGAGGGCAGGTCTGTAAAATAAAAGAAAACAAATCGCTGATTTTTTTTTTTTTCCTATGAAAGTGATTTTATGTGCTGTCTGAACCTCCAAGCACTCTGCAGTGCAGGGTGTGTGAGGTGGCTCTGTGCTCGCCTCGCTACAGCTCATGTGCACCAGTAGCTACATTCTGAAGTGGAACCTCTGAGAATTTCGCTCCAAGATCCGAGATCGCTTCAGCAATGCAATCAGGCAACCAGGAGCCTGCTCATTTCTAAATATTTATAAATAAATGTAAGTGTCCTGGTTTGCTTTGGGTGTCAACTTGACACACCCAGGAAGAAGGAATCTCAGTTGGGGGATCCCTTTATGCTACTGGCTTGTGGGCACATCTGTGGGGTGTTTCTCGATTGATGAGTGACGTGGAAGAACCCACTCCACCATGGATGGTGCCCTCTCTGGGCAGGTAGTCCTAGGTTCTATAAAAAAGCAGGTTGAGCACAGGCCAGTGGAACAAAGCAGTTCCTCCATGGTCTCTGCTTCTGCCTTCAGGGTCTGGCCTTGAGTTCCTGTCCTGGCTTCTGACACTGAAGGATTGGGACCTGGACGTGTAAGCCATGTCAACTCTCTCCTCCCCTAGTCGCTTTTGGTCAGAGTGTTTTGTCACAGCAGTGGAACATTAACTAGAACTGAGCTATTCAATATGCTCTATCACAGCTATACTTTCCTGCCAACCATGTTTCCAAAAGAGAATCTATCCAAGGTCTGTTTTCCTCAGACATTATTGGAGGAGAGACTGGGTATAGGGAAGATAGAGGAGGAGCCAGAATATGAAATGGGCAGTGGGCAACCATGCAGCACACAGTGTGCTGGTGTCTAGCAACTAGAACAGCAACAAACAAAGTTCTGGTGTTTAGTATCAGCCAGTCTCAACGGCATAAATATTCCTACATGGCCACCTTCAAGCTCCCAACATGACGTCACTGAACACAGAATTCTCTGAGAAGTGCACACCATGGGCTCCTGCTGGCCAGAGCAAGCTCTCTTGAACCCTCACTTCAGAAGCAGACCTACAGCTGACATTTGCAGCGTTTGAGATGCAGAGGTTACAAATGGACATCCACATGCTGTATGTCCTAGTATTTAACTTATAAATCAAGCACACATAGTTTGTTCACATGTCTTATCTTGACACCTTCAAAACTATCTGGAAAGCTAAAATTAAATTTTGAACACAACTAACACAAACACATGGAAGACATCATTTCAGGTCTTCCATGGAAGACATCGTTTTAGGTCTTCCATTCAGAACCACTGTTTTCCTCTCTGTACTGGAAGCACACACAAGCCCCAGCCCATCTAGGCATACTGGTAGCCCTTGGCCAGCTCTTGGACCCAAGTGTGAGCACATTAACCATGTGATCTGGTCATGGTCAATGTACAGGAAAAGCCACAACAACCTTTAAGTGGACTCACTTGGATAGGAAGTTATAGGGCCCTGTGCACTTGTAGCTCAGAAGTGAGGGTTAGCTTTCAATAAAGATGTCCCAGTTGCCCTGAGAATTCTAAATCCGTAGGGGAGGACAAAGCAAGCCCTTTAAGATACAGGGCGGGGCTGGAGAGATGGCCTAGCGGTTAAGAGCGCCGACCGCTCTTACAGAGGACCCAGGTTCGATCCCCAGCACCCACATGGCGGCCGAGAACCGTCTGAAACTCCAATTCCAGGAGAACTCCAGTTCCAGGGGAATCCGAGACCCTCTTCTGACTTCCGCAGCATTGCACAACACGGGTGCACAGACCTGCATGCAGACAGTACATTCATACACATACAGAAATAAATAAAATTAATTTAAAAAAATTAAAAAAAAAAAAGATACAGGGCTATGGGAGCCTTCTCTGCACTCTTAGTGTGAAAACTGCAGAAATCTCTTCTGCTGTTAGGATCTTGTGACTATTTCCAGTTTTACACATTCTTTCCTTGGGGAGGCTCCTGAAATTTAGTCACTTGGGTGGAGTACTGAGTACTGAGTGCCTACAAGGTGCTGCTACTGAACTCATAGTGAAGGAATGACAGATCTCTCTGTCCCCATATATTTGTACAATCCAGAACCTTAGAACAGCAGTTACATTTTGGAAAACTTGGAGGAAAAAAAAATAAAACATCTTATTTACATGAGAAAAGTATGCAAAATTCTAATGTCAGAGTCCATAGTTGAGATTCTAATGGAATACCTACAGCCCCATCTTTGTGAATGTGCTGTCTATGGCTGTCCTCGCCCCTCCAAGGGCCGCGTCAGATGGCTAGGGAAGAGACTCTATGGCCCACAAACCCTAAAATATTTCCTCTTTGACCTGCTACAGAAAAGCTTGTTAAGTTTCTTTTCTGTGTCTCATTACATGACGGGGTAAGCTCAGGAGCAGGCAAGCAGAGACAGGGGCCAGAGGTTTCCACTCCCCAAACCAGAACTTTGTGTTCCTTGAGGAGGGATGCTACTTAAAGGACCTGCCAGGGGTCATATCAGGACAAGGAGGAGAAAGCGGCTTGGTACCTACTAGCACTTCATCAACTCATAGGCCAACTCTGCCTGTGTTTTCTCCATTGATCTCATTTACAGCCTGCACATAACTGGAACCTTAAATCTCAGCTGTGTCAATCAGCAGTCTCCTTGCCAGAATGGCCTGAGTAGCTCACCATGAAAACATCGACAGCACCTCTGTCTAGTGGAACACTAACAAAAGCCAGAGATGTTACTTTAAACTTTCTAATAGCCAGAGAGAGACAGAGAGACAGAGAGACAGAGAAAAAGAGCAACTGGTGAGTTTGTTAATGAAATAGTTTACTTACTGCAATGTACCCAAAGTAGCATTTCGCATGTAATCAATGTGAAGATTACTGAGGTATTCTATATTCCTTTTTTCATACTAAGTCAAATCTGGCAGGTATTTAATATTTACAACATATCTCAATTTAACATTTCATGATGCCAAATTTTTATCAGGAATACTTGATATATGTTGATAGTTCATGACACGAACCCAATACAAAGCAGGCTCAGGAAACTGAGTTTGGATTGTGAGTTCAAAGGTGATTTAGCAAGACACTGTCTCAAAATCAAATTTAGAAAGAGCTGCTGATAAAGAAAGATGACATCATGAGCTTTGCAGGAAAATGGCTGGAGCTAGAGAACATCATGCTGAGTGAAGTAGCACAGTCCCAAAAAAACAAATGACGAATGGTATCCCTCATCTGTGGATGCTAGTGCCAATTACCCAGTTGTAAGTATTTCTTGTGCACGGCCCCTTGAGCTTTTGTCCAAAGCAGTTGGGAGTGATGCATATTAGAAACAACAACAACAACAACAACAACAACAACAGAAAGGACTGCATCGAAGAACGGACTGAAACAGTGAACTTCTGCTCAAAACAGTCAACTTCCACATGGAGAATATTGAGAAAGACTGAGAAAGAGATGAAAAGCATGTTTGGCAGAATGCATGAGCTCTGGTGGAAGGGGGGAATGGGGGGGACACGGGTCTAGATTTGATAAAAAATAAATTAATTAAAAAAAAAGAAAGAGCTGCTGAGATACCTTGGTGGCGAAGCTCATACTTGCCTAGCATGTCAGTGCTCACAGCTCATCTCCAGCACCACAAAGGTAAGGAAAGAAGGAACAGAGGGGAGGAAGAAGGAGGAATTCTATTTTTTTTCTTTAATTCTTCGACAAATTCATACATGTATATATGGTAAATGCTGGTCATTTTCACCCCCGTGTCCCTCCGTCTCCTACTCTTTCAGTGTCTGTGTGACCCACTGAGTTTAATTATGGTTGCTTGCATGATCATGAGTGTGTGTGTGGGGGGGGGTGTTATTTACGAGAAGATGGGCAAGTTACCAGTCCCTACACCACTGAGGAAATGGGGTTTCCTGCCCTAGCACCTACGATTACCTGTAGTCCTTCAGTGAAGTGCGGAAGCTCACGAGTCCCTCTTCTTTCCGTACTGAGGCAGCAGCAGCTGCAATCTTGCGCAGCTAATGACAACTTCAGGAAATTCCTAAATACAGCAGCCTTATGTCCAGAGAATACCGCTTCCCAGCACACCTGAACCTCTAGCTCTAACACTCTTTCTGCACCATCTACTGTGATCCCTGAGTCTTGGTGGGGTGGCGTAGAGATCCTGATCAGGACCGGTCACTTCATAGCCACTTATCCTCAGCCCTCTGACCAGTTCCTGCATTTAACATCCCTAGCCACAAAAAGAAGCTTCTCTGATGAAGACCGAGAGTAGCACTGATCTATTGGTATAAACACAAATATTTAGGAGACAGTTTGACACCATATCCGTTCAGTAACATAGCAATTGTAGGCTCTCCCCTAAGCCCTCCCCAGTTGCAGCTGTGACCAGATCACAGTATATGAATGAGTTCCTGCCTGCAGAGTGGGCCTCAAATCCAATCAGAAAGGAATTGGTTACCCCGGTGGGAGTCATGGCACTATTATGCTTGTGGGAACTCATTATTGTAACTCGTGGAGTCCACAGCAAGGTAGGAAATTTGATGACTTCCGTCCCTGGCAGCCTCCATAACACCTACTGGCAAGATGAAAGATATAACTTTCATGGTTTCTAATTTTTGTATTTTAAAAAAATTAAAGGTTGAATGTAGAGTTATTGATCTAGTTTGTGTTTCCATTGCTGTGACAAAACACTAGGACCAACACCAACTTGGGGAGGAAAGGGTCTAGTCAGCTCACATCTCCAGGGTCACAGTTCATCGCTCAGGGAGCCCAAGGTAGGAACACAGAGCCGGAACCTGGAAGCAGGAGCTGAATGAAGCACAGGCCATGGAGGAAAGCTGCTTACTGGCTTGTTCAACCTGCTTTCTTATGTAATACAGAACCACCTGCCCAGGGGTGGCACCACCCACAGTGGGCTGGGCTTCCCACATCACCCAACAATCAAGAAAATACCTCACAGACATGGCCACAGGCCAGTCCAATGGAGGCAATTCCCCAATTGAGGCTCCCTCAACCCAGGTGTGTCAAGTTGACACTAAAGCTATCCACCACAGTTATCATATGACCCAGCAATTTTCATATATATATTTATATATAATATATATATTAATATATATATATGTGTGTGTGCGTGTGTACCTTTAAGGCATATGAAAACATGTTCATACAAAAATTTGTACATGGATATACATATCACTGTTACTCATAATAGCCAGAAAAGCAAAATCGACCCAAACAGCCTTCAGCTGAAATGTGGTACAACTACACAAAGGACATACTCACCCATGTGACAGCAAAGATAAACCTTGAAAATATCCGCTCAGGGAAAAAGTCAGGCATGAACAGCTATATAAAGTTTGGTCCCTGAAATTCTTTTGAAACATCTGAAGTGGGCATCTCATTGTAATGGAAAGTAGATTCATGACTGTCGTCCTGTAGGAGAAGGGAGAGCTGGGACAGACACCCAGTATGCGTGTGATTTCTTTTTAAGGTAATGAAAATGCTCTGGAATTATGGTAATGGTTATACAAAATTGACAAAAGCCAGTAAATTGTATGTTTCAAAATGGTGAATTTTGGGGGATGCGATCATTTATTTTATAATTTTAATTGCTTCTTTGAGAATTTCATACAGCATATTTTTATCTTATTCACCCCCAACTCTGCTCAGGTCCACACTGTCTTCCTTGCACACACAACTATGTGTCCTTTTTTTTTTTTTTCCATACCCATTGAGTCCAATTTGTGCTGCCCATAGCACCATCCACTGGAGAATGGTCAACCCACCAGGGCCATGCCCTTTACAGACACTATCCCCTCCCTCTCCTAGAAGCCACCAGTTTCCAATAGTTCCTCAGTTAGGGGTGAGACTTTGTGTCCACCTCCTTCCTCCATTCTGAGATTCTGTCTGGCTTGAGCTTGCACAGGTCTTGTGCACACTGTCATAATCACTGTGCATTCCTATGGGCAACAGTCCAACTATCTGGAAAGCACTGGTTTTTTGTTTTTGGTTTTGGTTTTGTTTTTTTTAACTTTTTTAATTTTATTTATTTTTTAATTTTATTTATTTTTGTATGTGTATGAATGTACTGCCTGCATGTAGGTTTGTGCACCCATGTCATGCAATGCCACAGCTATCAGAAAAGGGTCTCAGATTCCCCTGGAACTGGAGTTCTCCTGGATTTGGGGTTACAGACGGTTCTCAGCCGCCATGTGGGTGCTGGGGATCGAACCCAGATCCTCTGCAAGAGCAGTAAGTGCTCTTAACTGCTAGGCCATCTCTCCAGCCCCTGTTTTTGTTTTTTTGTAGTCATCCACTGCATCTGGCTTTTACAATCTTTCTACCCCATCTTCCAAAGTGTTCCCTGAGTCTTAGGAGAAGACGGTGTGATCTAGGTGTCTCACCTAGGGCTCTGACTCTCTGCACCTTGACCAGTTGTGGGTCTCTGTGTTGATTGTCTTCTACTACCAAAAGAAGCTTCTCTGATGAGGGCTGAGAGATGCATTAATCAATGAGTATAATGAAAGCCATTGGAAGTTAGTTTAACACTATATCAGTTCAGGACAGTAACAGTAGCAGACTCTGCCCTACAGCCTGTGACACCTCTAGCCACAGGTTCTTGACCCTGATGAAAGTGCCAGGTATGAGTTTCATATTGTGAAGTGGGCCTTATAGTCGACCAGTTGATGGTTGGTTACTCCCATGACACTTGTGCCAGAACTGCACCAGGGGGTGTCATGCCAGGTAGGTTACAGGACTAGATTCACAGCTGGGTACGGAGCATGCATAGAACGTTCTAGCACCATGAAGCCTAACTAGTGGGAATTAAGCCTCAAGGTCAACACCGACTTGTTTTCTCCATGTCTTATGACTCAGGTATGTGATGTCTTTGGCAATAGGGCCTTATCAAGTTCGGAGGGGGGGATTACCAAATGCAATGGTTGAGCATCTATGGGACCCCTCTGGCTGACAGTTCCAGTCCTGACACTGCACTTTTTATTCATTAGCCTATGAAGCCTATGAGGCCTTATTATAGGGTAATCCACTTAAACTCTTTTTATGCATGTAAATGTATATATTTTAGGGAGCTTCTACAGTTGTAGGTTCACATATAAAGGCCTCCAGTGCTACTTATCCTTTCCCATATTCCCTCTCTGTCTTGCCCTCCAATCCCCCATTCCATTTAACCATTCCTATTCCATTTATATCACTGAATTCTATCTCATTTCCCTTGAAAGCCACTGTGCTGGATAGCTTTAGTGTCAACTTGACACACCTGGGTTGAGGGAGCCTCAATTGGGGAATTGGATCCATTGGACTGGCCTGTGGCCACATCTGTGGAGTATTGTCTTGATTGTTGAGCAATGTGGGAGGGTCCAGCCCACTATGGGTGGTGCCACCCTGGGCAGGTTGTTGTGTACTGTATGAGAGGTCAGGCTGGGCATGGGCCAGGAGAGCAAGCCAGTGAACAGCATTCCTCCATGGCCTGTGCTTCAGCTCCTGACTCCAGGTTCTTGCCCTGAGTTCCTGCCTTGGGTTCCCTAAGTGATGAACTGTGACCCAGGAGATGTAAGCTGAATAAACCCTTTCCTCCCCAAGTTGATGTCGGTATGTCGGTCAGAGTGTTTTGTCACAGCAATGGAAGACAAACTAGAACAGTCCCCATAAGACTCTTACTAATTTCCTGAATTCTATGGGTCTTCCAAATGAAACACATCTATCTGAAGATGCACAGCTAATCCCTACAAGTGATGGAAACATGTGCTGTGAGTTTTCTGGGCCAGGGTCTCCTCCCTCAGGATGATTATTTCCAGCTCCATCCACTTACCTGCAAATTTAATAACTTCATTTTTGTCTACAGCTGAACAAAATTCCATTGTGTATATGTAGCACGTTTTCATTCATCAGGTGATGGACATCTGGGCTGTTTCCATTTCCTGTCTAGTCTGAACAGAGCAACAACAAACACAAGTATTTTTGTACAGGCATACACCCAAGAGTGGTGTATCTAGATCACATGGTAGAACAAGTTCTAGTTTTGGGAAGAAGCTCCACCCTGGTTTCCATGGTGTCTGTACAAGTTTATATTTCTGCAAGCAGCGAGTAAGCGTTCCACTCTCCCCAATTCCATGCCAGCATTTTTTTACCTTCTCCGTTCAGACTTGGATAAGATTATTTCAAAGCAGTTTTAAGTTGCACGTTAATGATGGTTAAGGACGTTGGACATTTTAAAAACTATTCCTCAGGGGCTGGAGAGATGGCCAGGCGGTTAAGAGCGCCGACCGCTCTTACAGAGGACCCGGGTTCCATCCCCAGCACCCACATGGTGGCCGAGAACCGTCTTTAACTCCAATTCCAGGAGAACTCCAGTTCCAGGGGAATCCAACACCCTCTTCTGACCTCCGCGGCATTGCATGACACGGGTGCACAAACTTGCATGCAGGCAGTACATTCATACACATACAGAAATAAATAAAATTAATAATAATTTAAAAAAAGCTATTCCTCGGACGTTTGTATTTCATGATGAAACTGTTTCACCTCACGACCCATTTTTAATTGGATTGTTTGTTTTCTTGATGCTTAGGTTTTTTAGTTCTTATATTCTGCATACTAACCCTCTATCATATACAGCTGGTAAAGGTGTTTACTATCCTGAAGGTTGTCTTTTCATTCATATGATGGTGTCCTTTGCTGAGCAGAAGATTTTTAGTTTCATGGGGGCCCATTAATCAATTATCAGTCTTAATGCCTGCACTATCATAGTCCTATTTGGAAAGCCCTTTTCTGTGCCAATAAGTTCAATTGTGCTCCCACTTTCTCCTCTGTAAGATTAGGGGTATCAGTTCTTGTGTTGAAGTCCTTGGTCTATTTGGAGTTCAAGGTGGGTGATAAGGGTCTGGTTTGATTCTTATTTGTGTAACCAGTTTGACTAGCACCATTTGTTGAAAAAGCTGTGTTTTGGGGCTGGAGGGATGGCCTAGTGGTTAAGCGTGCATGTGAGTGTGTGTGTGTGTGTGTGTGTGCATGCATGTGTGCCTGCATGCGTGTGTGTGTGTGTGTGTGTGAGAGAGAGAGAGAGAGAGAGAGAGAGAGAGAGCGCATGAATTTGCATTTTTAGCAAACACGTAAATGGGCGATGCAGATACTGCTGGCCCATGGACTATTCTCTGAAAACCATCCGGGAGGAGGGTCCTAAAAATAGACACTCCCCTTCTCTCTTGGCAATACCTCCCAATGAGCTTTCTCCCTTTGGCTGAACCTAACCTGACCCCAAAGGGGAAGGGATCCAGGGGGGGTCCAGTCTCCAGGAACAAACAGGGAAGAAAATGGATCTGAGAAGCAGACAATGAGAATGATCAGAAATTCTCCCAACCCTTCCCTTGCCTGTCATTTTCCACAAGCTGGGTAGAGAGAATCACACTCTTTCTGCACTGTGGCTTCTCTGAATTAGACTTGGATCCCAAAATACATAATACGTTGCTTAAAGGCTTAAGGAGACTGTGACCCTCACATTTCAATTTCGAAAATGAACCGCATGTCTTGATGCCCCGAGGACATTTCTACTGTTAAAAACGTTCTGAGATTCACAAGTGAAGAAAACTATCCATTCTTTGCCTCTTTCATTTCCAGCCTTTTCTACATGTTCCTAGGAGGTTTGTTTCCTGATTAATACATGACTTTGTCCTTAGAATTTGAGGTTTTTGTCATCATCATTGTTGTTTTTTACATAAGTGAATGATGAAGTCATATCTTCTTATTGCCTCTATTCCAAACTTTGAGGAAAGAGGTTTTTTTTTCTGAACCAGTGAACCCTAAGTCCTAAAGATTTGATGTAAAAAAGTTCAGAGATAGGAAATCTTAATTATATTCCATTTTCTGTTTGTGAATAAAGCATTAACCAGTTTTATTAACTCTTAGGAAACTCATTCTGAATGCAGGCTTATCCCTAAAATCTGGAGAATCCACAAATATCAGCTCCAAAACTAGAGTTGGATTGAGAACAAGAGCGGCCCGGCTGGTCGGTGCCTAGCTCGGGAACCAGGGAGGACTCCGTCACCCCCGAACGGATCTCTCCTGGACGGTCTTGCTGAGCCCTTCTTGTGGTGCTCTTTCCCTTTCCTGGGTTGAGGAAGATCTAGGGATCCTTATCTAGGTATAGCAGGAAAGAGTTCCAGGAGCCATTGATTAGAACCACCTGTGGTACAGAGACAAGGCCTGTGACAACATGCAGAGAGGGCGCCGCCTGGGGCAGGTAGCCTGGCCAACAGCATGCAGAGAGGACGCTGCCTGGGGCAGGTGGCCTGGCTGACGCTGCCATGACCCCCAGCTCCCTCCCAGAAGTCATTCCCGTGTTAGTGACTTTTACGTTGCTCCGACTGAAATGCGGAAGAGAACACCTTAAAGGAGGAAGGATATGTTCCTGCTCTAGTTTCATAGGTGTCCGTTCATCATGGGCAGAAGGGCCTGTGGAGCAGGACAATCACAGCAGCCAGGAATCTAAGGGTGGGGTAGATCCAGGCCAAGGAACTTCCAATACAGCGCCACCAACTGGGGATAAAGCACACAGCGCGTGAGCCTGAGCGGGACATTTTCCATTCAAACCCCAACAATACCTTTGTATAGTTCACCCTCAGGCTGGACAGGGATTGGGCGTTTCTGTCAGGGAAGCAAGCTAACAACAAGCAGCACATGAGACCGGAGCTGAGCTGTGAACATGGTCAGGAAGTTACAGGCACAGTGGAAGTTTCCTGGGAGAGGCAGTCCCTGTATGAAGAGCACTGCACACAAGATCACGTTTAAAAAAAAAAAAAAAAAAAGGCTCCACACTGCTGAGGAAGGCAGGGAGAAAGAGATCGCACTGAAGAGGGGCAAACCAACAGAAATGGAAGAATTCGTAACCAGCTTCTGCAATGTGCTTTCCTCAGGGAGTAACTTCCTGTTTTCCCCTAAGAGCAATGGGAAGTGACTGAGAGCTTACAATGAATGGATCAGGTAAAGCTGCTTTCTACTTTTATTTTAAAAGCCAATGTTTTATTGAAGCACTGTGCGTTTCATACAAAATTACATTACAAATCAAATCTAGACCCGTGCCCCCCTCCCTGCCTCCCACCCCACCAGAGCTCATGCATTCTGCCAAACATTTTTCATCTTTTTCTCAGTGTCTCTCAAAATTTTTGATGCAGAACTTTACTGTTTCGAGCAGAGAAGTTCGCCATTTCAGTCAGTTCTTTGACACGGTCTTTTCTGTTGTTGTTGTTGTTGTTATTCCTTCCAATATGCATCACTCCATAATATGCACATATGCATGTCACATATATCATAGGTTTTAGCATCTTCAGCTTTTGATTTTTTTTTTTTAACTAGGCTGAAAGATGTCATGTTTGAAGGCTCCTCCTTGGCAAGCCCAAACCACCATCAGTCCTTCCCTTGTGCTCCATGCTGGGGTTTTCCCTTCCCATGGTCACCAAATGAGGTCCAGTAAGCACCACGTCCTGTCTTGATCTTCCTGTACTGGTCTTCTGATACAGCTTGGGTAGTCCAACAATGGCAATCTATATTCTGAAGAAGTGGAAACCCCAGTAGTAGCTCAGTCCATAAATTGGATGTCTCAGCAGTCCCCATCTGGCACTGGAGGTTTGGAGGATTCTTGGAGAGAACTGAGTCTTCAGTCCATACTGAAAGGTTGAAAAGCTGTGTCAGCCACAGGGTAGCTGCACTTGCCAGTAAACAGGCAAAACAACTGTGCTCTTTTGTCTTTTTACTAAAGTCTCAAGTTTTATACCTGAAGTACAGTTTCTCAGGACTTACTATTTATTTATTTATTTATGGTTATACTTTCCTTTTGGATATTTAAGGACACACGGTTAGCCCAGATGAATCAAGGTTTTTGTTTTCTCAAGATCAGTTGAGGATCTGGTCCTCAAGGGTCACTCAGGTTTTTTGCAGGGGAGGGAGCCCCTGGCTCCTTTTGGCTTTTCAATCACCAGTCTCATCCACTTGAGGACAAAGTCAGGTCTTGCTAGACCAGGCTTCCCTTTTTGAAGCATGAGCAGCCTTTCCTCTTTATAGACCTCTGAGGGCAAGGAACAAAGTTATCCCTTAAGACCCTCAGCCAAATTGGTATGGGCATTAAGTACGGTCATTAAGCATCCACTAAGCTGGTTTCTGCTTTTAAGGGATCATGTTGATAAATGGGTGGTGTACAGAAGAAAGTGAGCCACAAGTATAGGCAGAGACTGGTTGAACTTGACAGGTGTCCAGAATAGAGACAGGGGAAACTAGGCTGGGTAGAGATGGTAGAGATGGTGAAAAATAGACATCAAGACAGTACTTACTACAGGTGTCCAGGTGAGAGACAGACAAGGACGATGGAGAAGCTGGAATGACCAGTAGAAGTATGGGGGGACGGCATCGAACTCCAGGCGCACAATGGAGCTTCAGTAGACAACATTGGGTGGACATTCAGATATTCAGAGATGCTGAGGTTTCAGAGATGAGTGCAGGAATTTAGTGGGTCATCTTGCTTAAGTTAGAGTCCCCTGTTAATCTAGATATTGGTGTGAACATATTTTATAGATGTGACTGGAGTTCATAATCATTTGGACTTAAGTAAGGAGGATTACTCCTAGATATTCGATGGGCCTCATTCAGTCAATTGAAAGAAAAGAGTTGAGACTTGCCTAAGAAATTCCACTGTGGACAGCAGCTCTCTTTCATTCCCAAAAGGTGGCTTCCTACAGAGCACCAATACAAATAACTTTTACAATATAAATAAAATCTGGGCTAATGACTTTTACCTAACTTTGCAACCAACAGGTTACTGCCTTTAATATGAACAAGCTCACTGAGCCATCCACTCCTCTTGTGACCAGGGCACATGACAAGGACCCTTCCTTGCCCCTCTACCCATGATAATTAATATATATCTATATATCTATATATCTATATATCTATATATAGATATATAGATATATAGATATATATGCTTTTCAAGTGTTGAACAAGCTGCAAACAATAAGAAAAATTTGAAGTCTTTTTATGTTACTTGTATGTGATAAGCCTAGGGATAAAAGGGAAGGTTTTCTGGTAAGACAGGAGTGGGTCCTGACTTCTGCTTCCCTGTTTCATGCTGGAGATGCTGTTTCAATAAATGATTGAAGTATGGGCTCAGGAACACAGTTTAGAGAGACATCTGAAGGAGCAAGCAGTGCCTGGTAGTTCAGGTTCACTCTTGGCCTTACGAATGTTGAATCAGGCTGTTTCTGTTTTAAACATCCCCATAATGTGGCTGCGTAATAGCACTTATTTCCTACAAACTTGCTTAACAGGCCCTTAAAGCATTTAAGATCTTTCCAGAAATAAACATCTTACTATATATTGTATTATCTATATTTTGATTTTATGATTGCAAATACTCGGAATGCTCTTTGCATAAATACATAGTATGAAATGGCAAAAATATGTTTAAGTGCTATTTCATAAACTGTTGGCAAGATTGTCCTAATCCCAAACCAGAATTCCTGGAGTGATTTTATTTTTTTGGTCTTTTCGAGACAGGGTCTCCCTGTAGCTCCAGCTGTCCTGGAACTCACTATGTAGACCAGGCTGGCCTTGATCTCACAAAGATCCACCTGCATCTGCCTCCCAAGTGCTGGCCTTGATCTCACAAAGATCCACCTGCATCTGCCTCCCAAGTGCTGGGATTAAAAGCATGCACCACAATGCCCAGCTTCAAACAGAAATTTTTAAGTCCAACATTCTAACATAATATAATCCAGAGACATAGTAGTTTGATACTTAAATAATAGTAGAATGATGATACAAAAATATTTTAAGTCTTGGTTTTCTGTAACTAGAACTAGGTTAGTAGAAGAGCAGGAAAATTTGTACATGCAGTAAACACACACATACACATATACACCACACACACTACACGCACATATACACATACACACATATACACACACACATACCACACATACATCACACACATACTACACACACATACACATGCACACACATACACACACATACATGTAGGTATTCTTTTGGCAGAGCACTTAGAGAGTCAGCAAGCAGCCTCCAAGCCTGAACTCCTGCTGATATTTTGCTTGCCTGTGAAAACTTGCCAGGTGCCAATTGTCTTTGATGCTTAAGGCAAAGCACTGTTACATCCCCATAGTGATCTGGAGTTTATGGCCTGAAATCCTGCCTGTCCCAGCCCCCCATTCCTTATGTCCCAGCCCCCACAAGGCTTTGTATAAAAACCCTGGATTACGGCAATAAAACCGAGTTTTTTTCCCTTGTGGAATTGCTCCGGTCCCATCTCTGGGTCTGTTTCCTCTCTCTCTCTCTCTCTCTCTCTCTCTCTCTCTCTCTCTCTCTCTCTCTCTCTCTCTCTCTCTCCCCCCATTCTATCAGGCATTGCTTCCAAATTCTCACCCTCCCTAGCAGGGCTTAGACCTGAGCTTTATAAGCCCTGATTCTGGGAGGAAGAACACCTCGTGGAAGGCAGCACACACGCAATACATTTAAAACAACACATACACTACACACACACTATACACACACATACACAGCATACACACAGGCACACACACATATACACAAGCACATGTGCACACACACACATACACACATACACACAGACAAGATACACATACACATACACACACACACACACACACACTGGAATTTGTGTCACACAAGAGCCTCGAATCTGAGCCCAGGAGTTCAGGTAGCAGTCAGGCATTGATTGGCACCACTTGATGGACTGTCATGCAAAGTGCGCACATCCTGTGTTGAGAAGTACTCCTGTGGTGAAGGGCTGGGATGCAACCGGAGCCGGCACTACAGAAACACTTCAGCTTCATTACACTTCATTTAGTAGCATGACGGTAGGGGGCTCACAATGCAGGGTTTAAGAAGCTGTAAATACCATGTGCCATAGACCATAGATCTCCCTAAAGAAAAGGGAGAAAGACCAAGGACAGAATGTGTCAACAGTGACAGGGAAGGGAGCTGACATTTACCGCCTATCAACTTCACCTCCAGGCCCTGGCCTACACAACACTAGCTCATAGCATTGCCTGGAGCAGTTAGGGAGAGCATTCCTTCCTGCTCTAAGAGGTAGACTAGTAGCCCACACAGACCAATCCTGGTCTCCCAGGCCATCGACTAGGTGTAGGGATAAGCCTGTGGTAGCAGCTGGCTACTTTACAGACACTCTGAGGACATGCCTGAGGCAAAAGGATCCCTCCCATTAAAAGACTGAGTCTCGGGCTGGAGAGATGGCCTAGCGGTTAAGAGCGCCGACCGCTCTTGCAGAGGACCCGGGTTCGATCCCCAGCACCCACATGGCGGCTGAGAACCGTCTGAAACTCCAACTCCAGGAGAACTCCAGCTCCAGGGGAATCCGAAGCCCACTTCTGACCTCCGCGGCATTGCACGACACGGGTGCACAGACTTGCATGCAGACAATACATTCGTACACATACAGAAATAAATAAAATTAATAAAAAAAAAAAAAAGACTGAGTCTCAAACTGGAGCATGCCTTTAATCTCAGTACTGGGAGGCAGAAGCAGGTAAGATCAAGGCTATCCAGCTTTACATAGTGAGTTCCAGGCTAACTATAGCTACAGGGAGACCCTGTCTCAAAAACCAAACAAGTAGCAACAACAAAAACGATTATGAGTCTTAGGCCAGCAAGATGGCCCAGTGGGTAATGGCCGGTACCTGCTTCCAGGCTTGGTGAGGAGGATGTGATCCCGAAGCCCACAAGATGGCCCAGTGGGTAACGTGGTAACGACACCTGCTTCCAGGCTTGGTGAGGAGGATGTGATCCCGAAGCCCACAAGATGGCCCAGTGGGTAACGGGGTAACGACACCTGCTTCCAGGCTTGGTGAGGAGGATGTGATCCCGGAACCCACACAGGGACGGCACTAGTTTCCATAAATGTGTTAGATTTTGGGGGGCTGGAGAGATGGCCTAGCGGTTAAGAGCGCCGACCGCTCTTACAGAGGACCCGGGTTCGATCCCCAGCACCCACATGGCGGCTGAGAACCGTCTGAAGCTCCAATTCCAGGAGAACTCCAGTTCCAGGGGAATCCGAGACCCTCTTCTGAACTCCGCGGTGTTGCACGACACGGGTGCACAGACTTGCATGCAGACAGTACATTCATACACATACAGAAAATAAATAAAATTAATAAAAAAAAAAATTAAAAAAAAATGTGTTAGATTTTTGGAGAGGGAAAAGGAAGGAGTTTAAAGTTCATAAATAAGGCCGGGCATGGTGGCACATGCCCTTAACCCCCCAGCGCTTGGGATGCAGAGGCAAGGCAGATCTCTGTGAGTTCAAGGCCAGCCTGGTCTATCAATAAATGAATTAATTAAATAAATTTCGGAAATAAGGGCCAGACCTGCAACAGGCAAGGACTGTGTACTGTGATAAGGCACCTCAAGACTGCCCATAACTATGCCATATTATGAGGACAGAGGTAAAAACTTAAAGTATGAAAATAAAAGAAATGTTTAATTCAATTGAACTGTGGTGACAGGAGATTTGAGAACAGGTCAGCCTCTACCTGGTTGCTCAGAAACTAACGCACTCTGCATGGCTTCTGTACTTTTTACCTGGCTTGCTTTTAAAGAACAGGAATTGTTAGAGGGGCGTACCACCCCTAAGCTTGGGACTTGAACTTTCCATCCCTGGACATGGGTTTTCCTCGCAATGCCACACATCCTGGACAGGGGGTCTGCTGTGTAGTCATCAGCTGACTAAAGTCTTAAATCTGACTAAAGTCTAAAGCCTTAGTTTTTGTCCGAGTGGTCTTCTCTGATGAAATTACACTATTGTCAACACTTTATCAGAAGAAGTAGACAGCATATGGCAGATGCTCCATCGTGGGGAAGAAACATCTTCAACCTAATGAAGAGAGGTGGAAGGTTTTATTCACTGAGCCCAGCCGGAATGTGTTTGATGCTAGGGTTTGGTGTCCTTGGTTAATTGAAAACCTTCTTTTAAGACTTCTCGCGCTGAGCGAGCCAGTATCTTAAAGCCCTAAGAAGACAGGTCGGCTCCACAAACAGCTGCCTCAGTCCTAGGGTGAATGATTGATAAGGCTTCCGCAAGGCCAGGCTGCCAATTTAGGGCCAGCTAGCCATTTCAAGGGACTTACGACTCGATGGCCTCCTTAATGAAGCTGATGGTTCCTCTGTCAAGTTGACCCCTGACATGCATCCCGGCATGATCCCAAAGCTCCCCCCTGTACACACAAAGTAAACAAACAAACAAATAATAAGTGAATGTAAAATAAAATAAGAGAGAATGAAATTTTAAAAAGAGGTCAAGAGTCTTAAGCACTCTGAAGCCTAAGCTGCCAGAATCATCATCCTGTTGGGAATAGGGTGCCTGCATTTTAGCCATTGGGTCAACCACTGGCTAATGCTGACCTAGCATAAATTAAAAACTAAAAAATCCGCCTTTTTTCTAAACATTTATTTTCAATGTGTCCTCTTGTGAAATACTGTTGACCTAGGTCTTCTCACTCTAAAAATTATACAGAGGAAATTTGTTCTGACTCTAAAAGCAGATTGAACTGGTTCAGGGATCTCCTTGTCTAACTATTCTATAGGGTCACAGTCAAAAGCTGCCCTGAGGCTCTATAATCAGGTGCTTTGGGAGCTTCTGAAATACTTACCTTGGATGGGGTCCAGGCAGCTTTCAGCCGAGTCCTGTTGTATACAGAAAGGTGTCTCTGTGACCTACCAGTGCATGTTTGCTTAGTGATGACAGAGGTTACCAAAGTTATAGAAAAACCTTAGACACTACAGCCTCCAACCCAGTCACTGGGTGAAAAGCCGAGTACCTGGTATGCAGCCCAATGTTCTGCAGTACTGTACTATGGGGTAGTATTTCCATAGCTGAAATTTTCTGTCGCAGGTAACAAAAATCCACATCCAACTAGTTTAGCACAAAGGGGAATTTGTTGTCCCTTTATGTGAACATGCATGCATAGCTGGATGCAGGTGTTTAGCTGACCTGTGTGGCAATCTCTTCCGCTCTTACAAGCTCCTTCTGTTTGGCCTTCCTGAGGTCACCTTGATCCATTTCTGTTCAATCACCTTAGATGCACACAGGCCCAGTACCTGGTCTGAGCACACCTAGGGAAAGTGTCCACTTATAAGACAGAGATGGCGGCTTACCAAGGATAGATGCCTCTGCCCCAGAGAAAGGAGCCTTTATCTGTGAGACTGTTTAGAACTGACTGTCCTAGTGATGACGGAAAGAAGACTGACCTTTAGTTTTGTTATTTTCTTACGTTATCTGCAGACTCTCCTGGGCTGACAGCCCCCGAAGCCCTGACTCTTCCATATATGGCATGTGCCTTCTTTCCTGGGACATGCTTTCTGTGAGCACTGGACAACCACAGCTTTCCCTGCTTCTCCTGGCCTCTCTGTCCCCCTTGGTAGGACCCTCCAGCTGCCCTCAGGACATTTCCACTTTAACATCCCATTATGTCCAATACTAAACACCTCTGCCTTCCCCCTAGAACTCTGACTAAAGAAAATGCATCCTCCTGACAAGCAGTCAGGACAGCCACCAGGAATGTATGCAATACTTCAGTCATCCTTAAGTCATCAAGGGCCTCCCTCAATACAAGGCCGTGCATGCTGGACCTTCTGGGCTCCACCTTCCCAAAGACCTTCCCCTCTGGTCCATTCGGCCCTAAAATGATCACACTTGAATAATAAGGCTTTGAGTAAAGGAGGTGAGTCCTTACAGGCTGCAGGTATGAATTCAGTCATCAGGTCACCTTGGCTCACAGGACCAAGAAGAGGATAAAAAAGGGAGGTAAGGCAGGGGCAGGCGGATCTCTGTGAGTTCAAGGCCAGCCTGGTCTGCATAGCGAGTTCCAGGCCAGCTGGGGCTACAGGGAGACCCAGTCTCAGAAAACCAAAATTAAGAGAGAGAGAGAGAGAAAGAGAGATCATGTAAAATGTCACTTGCAGTGATGCTGTGCACTGAAGCTGCCAACCTGTCTGACTCTGTCATGTTCTTGGAGAGACATCAGCTCCCTATTTTCTTTTTTTTAATTTTAATTTTATTTTATTATTTTATGTGTATGAGTGTACTGTCTGCATGTAGGTTGGTGCACCCATGTCATGCAATACTGCGGAGGTCAGAAGAGAGTGTCAGATTCCCCTGGAACTGGAGTTAAAGACGGTTCTTAGCCGCCATGTGGGTGCTGGGAATCAAACCTGGGTCCTCTGCTCCTCTGCAAGAGCAGTCAGTGCTCTTAATCCCTGAGCCAGCTCTCCAGCCCCAGCTCCCTATTTTCAGCCCTTCATCCTTTAAACAGAATTCCTTAGCACTCCATACTGGCTTCTGAGACCATAGCTTCCTGGCATCAGGAAATTCGTAGCCCCAGTTGTCCAGTGAGTGGTCAGCCCTAATCTCTTCCCAAAACACCAAGATTCCCTGGTCAGCCTGACCCTGAAGTTTCTTTACCTAACACCTACTAACTCTTGGAAACAATCAACAAAACACTTGACCATTTTTATTTATGACTAGGATTTTTTTTTCCAGGAAACCACCCCTTCCTTGGCCTCAACGATACCCACAAAATGACCCAGTGCTGAGCTCATGAGCAGAATGGTTTCGCAGCACCATTCTTCCACAGAAGCTTCCAGCAACACACTCCATGCCTCAGAATGGAAACCTTTCCACTGGAAACCTGCACCAGCAGGTACCGAATAAGGAATGAACCAAGAAAACCAGTTCTGGATGTCGACTTCACAATGAGTTTGATTATTAAATGAGGACTAGTTTTATTCCCGCTTGGCAACTAGACACTAGAGCTGTCAACACATTTATTCAGGTCACAAAGTCCCTAAAATAGCACTTGTAACCAGCCAGTGGATTCCACAAAGCTGATGCCTTAATGGAACCATTCTTCCTGTATTGCAAAATGTCTCCATACACATAAACATGTCAGCTGTGGCAACGAAATGTACACTTAGGTTTGGGGGCTTTTTAAATAGTAGCATTGCTGTCTTGTAGGAAGAACTGTTTATATTTTCAGATTAATATTAGCCTGGCGTATTTTAAGCAGAATTTTAAAGGGTGGGAGTTGTTTTCTTCTGTAGAAATAAGATTAATTCACACTGCCCTTAAAGAAATTAATCCAATCTTGTTTCAAAGTTCCCTGATCACTATCTACAGTGAGGGTTTTAGCAGTTGCTTTGAAATCCCAACAAAATCAGAGGAAGTAAAATAACATACATTTTTTTTTCTTTTTGGGATAGGGTCTCTCTGTAGTCCCAGCTGGCCTGGAACTCACTATATGTAGACCAGGCTGGCCTTGAACTCACAGAGATCCACCTGCCTCTGCCTCCCTAGTGCTAGGATTAAAGGCATGGGCCACCACCACACCTGGCTAACATACAATACTTTTATGCAGAGAAATTTTTAAATATTTTTTAAAATTTATTATTGTTATTAAACTATTTCCATACATCATACATCATTTCTCAATCAAATTTAGAATCACTTCCCTTTCCATGCCCCCCACCCCACCTGAGTTCCTGCACTCTACCATATGTGTCTTGCATCTTTTTCTGAGTCTTTTGAGGGTTTTTTTTTTTTTTCAAAGCAGAGGCTTATTGTTTTGGGGAGAATTTCACTGTCTTTTTTCCCCTGTTCTTTTGTTGTTGTTGTCTCCAACTTGTATTGCATATATGTATATATACATAAATATATACAGACATAAATATATACATACGTACATACATACATACACATATCACCTGAGTTGGAGGATTTTCTTTTTTCTTTCTTTCTATTGTCTTTTTTATTTTTTTTTGACCTAAAAAATGTCATGTTTTCTCCCAAGGAAGTGCTTGCAGAGTCCTACCTCCTTGGCAAGCCCAAACAACCATCAAAATCCTGCCCTGTGCTCCACACTGGGGTCCCTCCCCCACCCTGGTCATCCAAATGAGGCTCCAGGCAAGCGTGTGTCCTGTTCTTGATCTTCCTGCACTGGCCTCCATGACACAGCCTGGGTAGTCCAACAATGGCAGTTACACCCCTGAAGAGTCTGAAATCCCAGTAGACCACTCAGCCCACAGTGGATATCTCAGTAGTCCCCATCTGGCATTGAAGGTTTTGGAGGATTCTTGAAGAGACATAAGTCTTCAGTCCATATTGCAGGGTTAAGAAGCTGTGTCTCGGGCTGGAGAGATGGCCTAGAGGTTAAGAGCACCAACTGCTCTTGCAGAGGACCCAGGTTCGATCCCCAGCACCCACATGGCAGCTAAGAACCATCTTTGACTCCAGTTCCAGGGTAGTCCAACACCCCTTTCTGACCTCGGTGGCATGCATGACAATGGGTGCTACAAACCTAACATGCAGACAGTACACTCTACACATAAAAAATAAATTGAGGGCTGGAGAGATAGCCTAGCGGTTAAGAAGCGTTCGCTCTTACAGAGGGACCCGGGTTGGACGACCCAGCACCCACATGGCGGCTGGAAACCGTCTGAAACTACACAATTCCAGGAGAACTCCAGTTCCAGGGAATCCGAGACCCTCTTCTGACCTCCGGCGTTCACAACACGGTTGCACATACCATGCACACAGTACAGTTATAACTTAAATATATAATTTAAAAAAAATAAAAAAATTAAAAATTAAAAAAAAAATTTTTTTTTTAATAAAATAAATTACAATTAAATTAAATGAAGCTGTCTGTCTCATAGTCTCCCGAAGAATGGCAAAAGTCAATGTAAGTCAGCCACAGTAGTAGAGCGCACTGCCAGTAAAGAAACCTGAAGACAGGCAAAATAATGCTTTCTTTTTTATTTTTTTTTTCTTTGTCTATTTGCTAAGATCTCGAGTTTTATATCTGAAGTACAATTTCTCAGACCTTACTGATTATTTATTTCTGTTTATACTTTCCTTTTGGATGCTTAAGGCCACACAGTTAGCCCAGATTAACCAAGGTTTTTGTTTTCTTGAGGTCAGTTGAGGACCTGGTCTTCAGGGTTCACTTGGGGTTTTGTTTTTTTTTTAGTGGGGAAGCCCCTGGCTCCTTTCGGCTTTTTATTTGCCAGTTCCATCCACTCGAGGATAAAATCAGGTCTGGCTAGACCAGGCTTCCCTTTTTGAAGCATGAGCAGACTTTCCTCTTTATAGGCTGGACACTGGCTGAAGTCCCATTAGTGGATCTCCAAGACCTCTCTACACAGGAAGACTGGTGACCCACATTTGCAGGACATTTCAAGAGATGTCCCCATGCATAGTCCCCTGAGACTTAGTTGACCTCTGAGGGCAAGGAAAAAAGTTATTCCTTAGGTCCCTCGGCCAAATTGCTATGGGTATTAAGTATGGTCATTAAGCACCCAGAAAGGCGAAGTTACACCAGCCTGATATATCACACCTATACTAAAATTGTATCTTCTGAAAACAAACTGTGTGTTATTTCCAGATCATATTTCTTGATTTGCATTTTTTCATGTTAACTTTATGTTACGCTAAAATATGTATACATGCCCACCATCATATACCAAAAATCCATAGTCTGAAAATAAATGATAGGTTAGTTCTAGAACCTGTCTAGGGATTCACAATATAAGAGCACAGTTGTTTTCAGATCATGAGGGATATAACATTAATGTTGCTCAGTTTGCCTTACAACTAGGTAATTGGTGCTAGCATACACAAATGACTGTGTTACTTCACTTAATATCTTCTAGTTCCATCCATTTACCTGCAAATTTCATGATATCATCTTTTTTTTATTTATTTTATGTGTATGCATGTACTGTCTGCATGTAGGTCTTGCACCCATGTCATGCAATGCCGCAGAGGTCAGAAGAGGGCGTCAGATTCCCCTGGAACTGGAGTTCTCCTGGAATTGGAGTTTCAGACAGTTCTCAGCCGCATGCTGGGGATCGAACCTGTGTCCTCTGTAAGAGCGGTCGGCACTCCTAACCGCTAGGCCATCTCTCCAGCCCCCAATATCATCTTTCTTTACCACTGCATAGAACTACATTGTGTAGATGTACCACATTTTCTCTATCCACTCATTGTTGGGGGCACTTGGGTTGGTTCCAGCTCTTCACTATTGTGAAGAGAGCTGCAATAAACATGGCTGTACATATATCTCTGTGGTAGGATGTATCTTGTGGGTATATACCCAGAAGTTGTATGGCTGGGTCAGGTGATAGGCTCATTTTGAGTTTTTAAGGGTTCTCCACCCTACTTTCCATAATGGTTGTATGAGTTTACATTCCCACCAGCAGTGGATGAGTGTTCTCCTTTCCCCACAACCTCTCCAGCATTTGGTATCATTTGTTTTCTTGATCCTAGTCAGCCTTATCAGAGTGAAATGATATCTTAAAGTGGTTTTGATTTGCATGTTCTTTTTTAAAATTTTATTATTTTTTACGTGTATGAGTGTACTGTCTGCATGTAGGTTGGTGCATCTGTGTCATGCAATGCCTTGGAGGTCAGAAGAGGGTGTTGGATTCCCCTGGAACTGGAGTTAAAGACAGTTCTTAGCTGCCATGTGGGTGCTGGGAATCAAACCCAGGTCCTCTGCAAGAGCAGTCGGTGCTCTTAACTGCTGAGCCATCTTTAGAGCCCCCGATTTTCATTTTCTTAACTATTAGCCATGTTGACCACTTTTTAAGATGTTTCTCAGCCATCTTTTTTGTCAGTGCATATCAGAAATGCACTTTAATTTTTATTTGAAAACTTGAATTTTTAGACAAATGACTTTAGTATATAAATTTGATTTTGTTTTTATACACAATATAAAGATTTCCCTCATTAATCTCTCATGCGAAGGGGATTACAGGCCAGAAGGAAGACACACTCTGCACACAAAAGCATCACTTATATGTGCGGCACTGGGAATAAAGGGTGTACTGGTCCTACACGTAAAAGTGGTGACATTACACATTAGGGGAAGGGGAAGAGATTAGGGGAGGGGATCAGATTCAAGAAGCAAATATGACACAAAAACTGCAAAAAAAGATCAAGTCAGCAACTTTAGTTAGGAGACTACAAGTTCTATGAGATGCTTGTGAGACAACAGTGCTCACACTGAGACAGCAGGAAGAGTACTCATAGAGAAAGGCTGCAATGAGGGACACGGGGAGGGACTTCTCACTAAAGCAAATTAACTTCTTCCCAACTGCCCAAACAAAACAAAATAAAAATGATTGCTAGTATATGGGGAGCATATACCAGTTTCTTTGCAGCATGCTAAGTTAGTTACAATGTCTTCATTGGTGCATATGATTCATTACTTGTCATATTTTTGCTTCTTCTTGCCAAATTCAGGCATGTCTTATTTTAGATGGAGTATAGCTTTTATCTATTATTTCATTCTGGGAAAACATGTGAAGAAAACATTCATTCTGTGCCAGAGGATGACCAGCGACCTTGTTTATAAACTGATCCAGTCCTTGCTTCCTTTCCTCAATAAAATTGTCATCAAATATTCTATCATCTGCTCTTCAGCCATCTCTATTTCCTCACTTGTGAATTCTCTGTTCAGCTCTTTACTCCATCTTTTGAGTAAGTCATTTGTTTTCCTACTTCTTTGTTTTTTGAGTAGTTTATCTATTCTGGAAGTTAATGCTCTGTCGGATGAATCAGCAGTGAAGGTTTCCTCCCACTCTGTGGGTTTTCTCTTCACTTCCATGATTGTTTCTTTTGCTGTACAGAAACTTTTGAGTTTAATAAGGTCCCACTTGTCAATTGTCAACCTTATTTCCTGTGCAGCTGCTGTCTGATTTAGAAAGTCTTTTACTATGTCTATGTCTTGTAGTCTGCTGCCAATATCTTCTTCTATCATCTTTAGAGTTTTGGATTTCATGTTGAAGTCTTTGATCCATTTGGAGTTGATTTTTGTACAGGGTGAGAAGTAGGGGTTTAATTTCATTCTTCAACAGTGGTGATCCAGTTTTGCCAACAAAATTTGCTGAAGATGCTGTCTTTCCTCCATTGAGTCTTTTTGACCCCTTTGTCAAATATGAGGTGGCTGAAATTGTATGTGCTCAAGTTTGGATCTTCAGTTTTGTTCCATTGGTCAGCAGGTCTGTTTTTGTGCAAGTACCAGGCTGTTTTTATGACTATAGCTCTGTAGTATAGTTTAAAGTCTCTTATAGAGATCCCCCTGTATTGCTATTTTCACTCAGGGTTGCTTTGGTTATTCGGGGTCTTTTGTTTTTCCATATGAATTTAAGGATTTTTTTCCAAGCATGTGAAGAAAGTCTTGGGGATTTTAATTGGGATTGCATTGAATCTGTATGTTAATTTGGGTAGAATGGACATTTTTACTATATTAATTTTTCCAGTCCATGAGCATGGGAGGTCTTTCCATCTTCTGGTGTCTTCTTCAATCTCCTTCCGGAGTTTATATTTTTTTTTGTAGAGATCTTTGGTGTCTGTGGTTAGGTTTGTCCCTAGGTATTTTATTGTTTTTGAGGCTATTATGGTGTATTAGTCAGGGTTCTCTAAAGAAACAGAAGCAACAGGATGAATATATAGTCATATACAATTTATTGATTTGCTCACGTGACAGAGTTCAAGGGTCCAACAGTAGCTGTGCCACACTGGAGAGGCTGAGAATCCAGGGAACTGCTCAGTACGCAAGGCTGGATGTCTCAGTAGTCCCAATCTGGTGCTGAAGGCCCAATGGATTCCAGGAGATCTGCCGGTCTCAGTACATGCTGGGATCTGAAGGGTTAATCACAGCAGCAAGACAAACTCACCAGTGAGAGAGAGGCAAGCCACAGGAAAAAAGAGACCAGATCCCTCTGGCATGGCCTTTAATACTGCCTGCCAGCAGAAGGTAACGCCCATATTTGGGGTGGGCCATCTGGGTTGAGGTAGTCCAATCCGAAGATCCTTTTTCTCTTATTTATTCCTTAGTCCAGTCAAGTTGACACCCAGGATTAACCATCACAGGTGGGAAGGTCTCCTTGTATTCCTTCTTCAGTAGCTTATTGTTGGTGTAAAGAAAGGCTACTGATTTTTCTAGGTTAATTTTGTATCCCGACACTTTACTGAAACTCTTAATCATTTCTAGGAGTTTTCTGGTGGAGTTTTTAGCATCCCTTAGGTAAACTATATGGTCTGCAAAGAGGAATAGCTTCACTTCCTCTTTTCTAATTAGTACTCCTTTAATTTCCTTTTCTTGCCTTATTGCCCTAGCCAGTGTTTCAAGCACTATGTTGAAGAGGAGTGGTGACAGGGGGCAGCCTTACCAAATTCCTACCTTTAAGGGGAATCTTTCTAACTTTTCTCCATTTAGGATGATGTTGACTGTGGGTTTCTTGTTTATGGCTTTGATTATGTTGAGGAATGATCCCTCCAGTCCAATTCCCTCTAGGACTTTAAGCATGAAGAGGTGTTGGATTTTGTCAAAGGCTTTTTCTGCATCAATTGAGATGATTGTGTGGTTTTGTCAGTTCATTTATGTGTTTTATGACATTTACTGATTTATCTATGTGGAACCATCCCTGCATCCCTGGTATGAATCCAACTTGGTCATGATGGATGATCTTTTTGATATGGGTCTGTATGCAGTTTGCAAGTATTTTGTTGAGAATTTTTGCATCTGAGTTCATTAATGAAATGGGTCTATAGTTCTCTTTTTTTGGTTGTATCTTTGCCTGGTTTTGGTATTAGAGTGGCTTCATAGAAGGAATTTTGGAGATTTCCCTCTATTGTATCCTTCTGAACATTTTGAGTAATAATGGTTTTAAGACCTCTTTAAATGTTTTATAGAATTCTGCCTTGAAACCATCTGGGCCTGGGCTTTTTTTAGTTGGGAGCTCTCTTATTACATTTTCAATTTCATCATATATTATTGGTTTAAGCTGTCAATCTCTTCTTGGTTTAGCTTTGGTGATTCCCAGGATTTCAGATATTCATCCATTTCACTTAGGTTTTCAAACTTAGTAGATTATAGGTTTTTGAAGTATTCCCACATGATTGTCTGGATCTTTTCATTGTCTGTTGTGATGTTTCCCCTTTCATCAGGAATTCTATTATTTTGGAGTTGCTCTTTCTTTCTTTTGGTTAACTGGGCTAGAGGTCTGTCTATCTTGTTTATTCTTTCAAAGAACCAACTTTTTGATTCATTGCTTTTTTGTATTGTTTTCTTTGCTTCTATTTCATTGATTTCTGCTCTGATTTTTGTTATTTCTTCCTGTCTTTTGCATTTAGGGTTACTTTGTTGTTGTCTTTCAAGTATTTTTAGCTGTTGTTGTCTTTCAAGTGTTTTTAGCTGCAGTGTTAGCTTATTTATTTGTGATATTTCTGGGTTTTTTAAATGTAGGTACCCAGGGCTATAAACTTCCCTCTCAGGACTGCTTTTAAAGTATCCCATAGGTTTTGTTGTGTTGTATTGTTATTGTCATTTGGTTCCAAGAATGCTTTTCTTTTTTATTTCTTCCTTGACCCATTCATTATTCAGGAGTGTGTTGTTTAGTCTCCATATGTTCATGTAGGTAGTAGGGCTTATCTTGGTGTTGCTATTGAGCTTTATTGCACTGTGGTCTGATAGAATGCATGAAATTATTTCAATTTTTTGTATTTGTTGAGGTTCTTCTTTCTGTTTCCCAATATGTGGTCAATTTTGGAGAATGTTCCATGGGGTGCTGAGTAGAAAGTGTATTCTTTGGTGCTTTGGTGGAATATTCAGTAGATGTCTCTGAGGTCCATTTGCTGTATTGTATTGTTCAGTTCAGATGTCTTTCTGTTTATTCTTTGTCCGGTTTATCTGTCCAAGGGGCTCAGTGGGGTATTAAAGTATGTGAGTGTGCTAGGGTTAATACGTGCCTTGAAGTCCTGTAAAGTTGTGTTTATAAAGATCAGTGTGCTGGAGTTTGGTGCATATATTCATGATTGTGAAGTTTTCATGGTTAATTTTCCCTTTGATAAGCATGTAATGGCCCTCTTTGTCTCTTCTGATTGCTTCTACTTTGAAGTCTATTTTGTCTGATATTAAAATAGAAACTCCTGCTTTCTTTTTGGTACCATTTCCTTGGAATATTTATTCCATCTTTCACTTTCACTTGGCACCTATCCTTGAGGGTGAGATGGGTTTCTTGTAGACAGCATATAGATGGATTCTGTTTCCTAATCCATTCTCCCAGTCTGTGCCTTTTGATTGGGGAGTTTAGTCCATTAATATTTAAAGTTACAATTGAGAGCTGTGTGTTGCTTCCTTTCACCTTATTATCCATTTGCATTTTTGGTCTAGGTTTTTACTTCTGCAGTTCTGCTTTTATTAATTTCTCTTTCAAGGTGCCTGGGAGTAGTTGCTCCTCTCCTCTGTCCTTTGAATTGCTTCAAATATTCTCTGAAGGGTTGGTTTTCTGGACATGTATTCTATCATCTCGTTTATGTTATGGAATATTTTTCTTTCCTTCAACTAGAATCGACATTTTTGCTTGGTATAGTAAGCTGGGTTGACATTTGTAGTCATTTAGCACTGGGAATGCTTTGGTCCATGTTCTTCTTGCTTTCATAGTTTGCACTGAGAAGTCAGCTGTAATTCTGATAGGTTTCCCCTTATATGTAACTTGTTGTTTTTCTCTTGTGGCTTTCAGAATTTTGTCTTTCTTTTGGGTGTCTAGTGTCTTAACTATGATATGGCATGGGGAATTTCTTTTCTGGTCTTATCTATTTGGTGTTCTGTGTGCTTCTTGTATTTGTATGGGTTTGTCTTTTTTTAGTATGGGAAAGTTTTCATCTATTATTCTGTTGAAGATATGATCAATACCATTCTCAGGATTCTTCTCCTTCCTCTATCCCTATGATGTGGAGGTTTGAACTTTTCATGGTGTCCCACATTTCTTGGTTGTTCCACCCTTGTGTATTTTTAAATTTTTCATAGTCTTTACTTGAGCTTTTTAGTTGCTCTGTGTTATCTTCCAGGTCTGCTATTTTTTTTTTCTGCTTCCTCCATTCTGCTTCTGAGGCTTTTTCCCATTCTTTCCTCTTGATTGGGTAAGTGTTTGATTTCCTTTTTCATTTTATCCTCTGTTTTCTTTACTATTTCCACTTCCTTTTGGAGCTTCTCAATCTCTTCTTGTAGCTCCTTGCTTCGTTGGTTGGTTTCCTTTTTCATTTCAGCATGGGATCTTTCCAGTGTTTCCACTTCCTTCCAGAGTTTGTCATTTTCTCCCTCTATCTCTTTTCAGAGTTTGTCTTTTCTTTAGTTCTTTCTGAAGTTTGTCATTCTTTTCCTCTAGGTCTTTTTTGAGTTTTTCATTCTCTCCCCTTAGTTCTATGATTACTTTGAATATACCTGTGATTGTTTTATGATCTGTGTCCTGGGCTACCTCCAGAGAGGTCCCATTGTGGGAATCCTCCACAGGCTCTAGTAGAGTTTAGTGTGGAATTTAGTGTGGAATTCTGCACTTTTCCCATATTGGTCTTTCTTTGCGCTCTTGGCATGTGGGTTTCCTTTTGCCTGTATTCCAATGTGAATCTCAAATGCCTCTTCAGGGTGTTGAGGATTGCTTTCCTTGATTCCTTCTACTTGTTTATGGAGTGTTGACTTGTCTAGATTTCAGGCTTTCAATTTTGGTTATATATTGGGAGGTATAGTTCACTCTTCCCTTTCTATTCTGTAAAAACTGCGAGGGTAACAACCCATATGACACCCTCTGAGCCCTGTATTCCCTCTGCTGCTGCCAGCCAGTTCCTCTAGGTTGGTTGTAGGGTTTACTGGACACTCCCTTGGAATTCCAGTTGGGGGTGCCTGCCTAGCCCTTACCCCGGTTCCCTACTTCTGAGCTGGTCTGGCAGAGCTCTCTCACCTCTATGCACAACAGGCTGAACCTCCCCTATGCAGAGAAATTTATGTTAACTGTGTTTTCGCTACTTTGTCCATCTCTTCCTTTTTCTGCATTCCATGATAATTCTCCAAGTGCAGTGCAGAGCCAGGGATGTATTCCCAGGCAGCTTCCAAAGAATGCCTGGCACCCTGAAAATTTCAACAATTGAGTCACTCCTGAATTTCCCAGATTAGTAGAGATCTCTAAGTAATATATAATGAACTGAAGTCTGGTTGTAGGCTGGGTGCAGTGGCACATACCTTTAGTCCCAGCACTCAGGAGGCAGAGGCAGGCAGATCTCTGTGAGTCCAAGGCCAGCCTAACCTACATAGCGAATTCCAGGACAGCTAGGGCTGCATAGTGAAACCCTGTCTCAAAATTAAAGTAATAGGCAATCAAATATTAAATTGTGAAATATTGGCTCAAAATGCTATTTATCTGGAGAACAGAAATGGCTTAATTAGATTTCAAATAGAGAAGAGGCTAGGGAGCTGGCACAAACACCCAAGCTCAGATCCCCAGAACCCACCCAAAAAGCCAGGCACAACTGTGTATGTCTGCAACCCCAGGTCCCAGGGTGGAGAAGTGGATCACCAGAGCTCAATGGTCACCCAATCCAGTTGCATCAATGAGCTCCAGGCTCAACCAGAGACCTGCCTCAAAAAATAAACTAGCAACACACACCCTGTCCCTTCTAGCTCTGGGCCCAGGCCACTCCCGCTCTTCCACCTCCTATCTCTGAGCTACCCTCTTAGTCCAGAAATGCTCACTGCATCTTGAGCCCTTGCCCCAGCTTCCTCTGTTAGACCCTCCACAGACTGTTACCACCCCCATATTGCCCTTGCCCCCTCCAGATCTGCCTACCACAGACTAGCAGACCAGTCTACTGACTTAAAAAAGAAACTGAAGCACACACCAAGTAACTTTTCATACCTGAACAAAGCAACCAAGCTACATCAACGATATAAACAGAACCAAAATTCAAGTAATAAAGGCAGAATAGAAAAGGTAAGAGGGATAAAGGAAGACATCTGATGTAGACCTCTAGCCTTCAGAGAGAGGAGGGAGGGAGTTGAAAAATATTAAGCTGGACCTTGAAATTAAATGGTATACTAAAGCCAATACAATTAGTAAAAAAAAATAAAATAAAATAAAAATAAAAGCTCATTTCACCATTAGAGCAACTCATTTCAGAGATAAGGAAAGCAAAGCTCAGAGAGGACAAAGAACTTTGGCCAATGATGGAATCAAGTTTACCACCTGTCTCAGCACGTGTCCTTTCCGGTGTATTACACATTCAACCTCCCCCAGTGGTACATGGTAGCCTTCTGTCTTCTCTTGATGAAAACTCTTTGGTATCTTGAAGTTGTTTTTTTTTGCAGGGGGAAGGGTTGGTCTTTCTGAGACAGGATCTCCCTGTAGCCTCAGCTGGCCTAGAACTTGCTATATAGACCAGTCTGGCCTTGAACTCACAGAGATCTGCCTCCATCTGCCTCCCATGTGCTGGGATTAAAGGTGTGTGCCACCATGCCCAGCAAAAATAATTTTTTGAAAAGGAAAGGAGGGGCTGGAGAGATGGCCTAGCAGTTAAGAGTGCCGACTGCTCTTGCAGAGGACCAGGGTTCAATTGCCAGCACCCACATGGTGGCTGAGAACCGTCTTTAACTCTAGTTCCAGGGGAGTCCAACACCCTCTTCTGATCTCTGCTGCATTGCACAGCACAGGTGCACAAACCTACATGCACACAGTACATTCAAACACATACAAAAATAAATAAAATTTTTTTAAAAAGAAAAGGAAAGGAAAGGAAAAAGGAAAGGAAAGGAAAAGGGAAAGGAAAGGAAAGAAAAGAAAAACGAAAAGAAAAGAGAAAAGAAAAGAAAAGAAAAGAAAAGAAAAGAAAAGAAAAGAAAAGAAAAGAAAGCAGGCAGTCCTGAGGGGACTATACAGAAGCTCGAAGCCCCACCCCCTGAGAATGGTCACTTATGGGTTATTACACAACGTGAACCTCTTCCAGATCTTGGGGCTTTTCTCTGCAGGCTCTATTTTCTTACGGGTAGCCCAGGTAGGGAAGAGTCTTGCTCTTTCTGCCAGCTGGCTCTGGCACGTGTAATCTCAGTGCAACTCCCACCTACTCTTCTGCCACAACTGGCTCTGGCACGTGTAATCTCAGTGCATCTCCCACCTACGCTCCTGCCACAACTGGCTCTGGCACGTGTAATCTCAGTGCATCTCCCACCTACTCTCCCCACAACTGGCTCTGGCACATGTAATCTCAGTGCATCTCCCACCTACTCTCCTGCCACAACTGGCTCTGGCACGTGTAATCTCAGTGCATCTCCCCACCTACTCTCCCCACAACTGGCTCTGGCACGTGTAATCTCAGTGCATCTCCCACTACTCTCCTGCCACAACTGGCTCTGGCAGGTGTAATCTCAGTCCATCTCCCCACCTACTCTCCCCACAACTGGCTCTGGCACGTGTAATCTCAGTGTATCCCCTGCCCACTCTCCTGCCAGCTGGCTCTGGCACGTGTAATCTCAGTGCATCCCCCACCTACTCTCCTGCCACAACTATGGAAAACTCTTAGGAAAAAACAAAGTTTGCCAACAAGCACGTAGACAACTTGGAAACAGATTCTCTGACCTGAGTCAAACTTCAAGATGACTGGCTCAGGTAACAAACATCTTCATGACCAACCCTGAGCCAGGACCACCCAGCTAAGCTGCTCTGATACTGTCACCCTCAGAGACTGTAGAAAGTAATAAAGGTCCATGCGTTGGGGTGTAATCTTTCCACTAGCTCTTAGACAGCCAATACAGGGCAGGCTGGATCTTACAAATCAGGCAGAAGAACTGCTTCTGAAAAATGCAGAAGGAAAAAAAAAGGAGCCCCGGGACTGTCCCTACTGCAGTTCCAAAGCTCACTCTACTTCCTGCTTCCTTCAGGATAATCCTCATCTGACTACCTGTCCTCCTCTCTGGTCTGAGATCGAACATCACCTCCTCTGATCTCCACCCCTGGACGCTGCCTCTATCTTCTAGAATCCTGTAACCACCTGTCCTAGTTTGTCTTCCATTGCTGTGACAAAACACTCTGACTGGCACCAACTTGGGGAGGAAAGGGTTTATTCAGCTCACATCTCCTGGGTCACAGTTCATCACTTAGGGAGCCCAAAGCAGGAACTCAGGGCAGGAACCTGGAGACAGGAGCTGAAGCACAGGCCACGGAGGAGTGCTCTTCACTGGCTTGCTCCCCTGGCTCATGCCCAGCCTGCCTTCTTATACAGTACACAACAACCTGCCCAGGGTGGCACTACTCGTTTTGGGCTGGGTCCTCCCACACTGCTCGACCATCAAGACAATACTCCACAGATGTGGCCACAGGCCAATCCAATGGAGCCAATTCCCCAACTGAGGCTCCCTCAACCCAGCTGTGTCAAGTTGACACTAAAGCTATCCAGCACACCACCCTCAAAAACATGAAACATTATTCTAAAAGAGCTAAATGTGCCTCCTCCTTTGACTCTCAGACTACTGAAAAAATGGATCCCAAGGATTTCCTCAGGAATCAGATGGTGGACAAGAGGGAAAATTAAAGCCAAGTCCTGGTGTCAGCCAGAAGAGGAATTTGTCTCCTAAGAAAATTTCCACATAACTTGCCAGACCACCTTGTAGAAGAGACTGAAACCCATACAGCGATGGGCCGTGAGAGGTGAGGCTGGGCCATGAGAGGTGAGGCTGCACCTTGCCCAGGACCGCCTGGTTCTATATAACCTTCTATTTAACCTGAATCTCAGATCAGAACCCTGAAGATGAACATGGGGGTTCGCTGGGCCCCTTTCTTTGCTCCTCTTCCCAATGTGGCCACATTGAAGGACTCTCCTTCCCTTGATCTTCACTCTTTTTGTGGCATATTGAAGACAGGTGGCCGACCCTAGCTCGTTAGGGCTGCCTATACCCTCAGTTTGACCCTAAAATCCCAGTAACAGTGGATTCTCCCATCCCTGCTTTGTTTTCAAAGCCATGATTAGCCAGGGCCTATTTACTTGTCTGCTCACTCACACTGGACAGGGCTGACCCGGCGGCATCCTGTTAAGGGCTTGTCACATCATAGGTACCCAGAAACAAAAAGAACTTCCAAGTTCCAGTGGTTCCAGGAGCTCAGAACCATAGAAGGCCCTAGGGAAAGAAAGCAGCTGCAAAGAAACCAGGGGGTGGGGAGCACTTTGGGCCACACAGACAAGGGACTCCCCTTAAGAGAAGCCAGGAAAAAACATTTTTTTAATTAAAATTAAAAAAAAAAAAAAAGAGAAGCCAGGATCCAGGCCACCAGGCCACTTGCCCTCGGGGGTGAAACATAACTCCTGGTGAGATGAAGTCTCACAGACTAGCCTGAGAGTAGGATGCCAACTCTGGACAGGGCACAGCATCCATGCAACCAGGCCTGGATGTTGTCCCAACCCAGTCGACCTTGACCTAGAAGACAGGCTATCTTTATTTAGGATCCAGATAGAGCTGTTGTGAGTTGAAGAGCCCAGACCAGGCATGTGAACTGTAAGGTGAGTGAGTCTATTCTGGGACTAGGCTTTAGTTATTCAGAAATGAGGTTCCTAGAAGATAGTCAGACTAAGACAAGGAGGAGGGCTGCAGCACAGTGGAGTTTTCCATTTGTTTGCTTTTTTTATTTGTCTTTTTGAGACAAGGTCTCCCTGTAGCCCCAGCTGGCCTGGAACACACTATGTAGAGCAGGCTGCCTCCTGAGTACTAGGACTAAAGGCATATGCCACCACACCGGACTGCTTTCTTTTTAAATATATTGCATTTATTATTTTTATTTTATGTGTATGCATGTATTGCCTGTATATATTTAAGCGCAGCCATGTCGTACAATGCCCATGGATATCAGAAGAGCGTGTCAGATCCCCTGGAACTGGAGTTACAGATGACTGTAAGCCACCATGTGGGTTCTGGAATTGAAACCTGGATCTTCTGTAAGAACAGCCAGTGCTCTTAACTGCTGAGCTCTCTCTCCAGCCTCCCATGTGTTTGCTTTCTATGATTTGGTTTGGGAAATTGAACTCAAAAGAAAGGATACAAGAGGGGAAAGAAGAAATGAAAATCCCCTTGAATTCCAGAGTTTCCATATTTAACCTTGATTTGTACAAATACCCTAAGCCCAAGAAGGTAAGGGCCAAAAGCAGTTACCACTGCCTTGGCAGCACACTAGTAGTGCATAACCGTGCGTGCGGAGACCTGCTGACACACCTGCAAGCCCCAGGTGTTCAAGGGGGCTGAGGCAACAGGACTGAAAGTTAGAAGCTACCAAATATACCCTATCTCAAAAGAAAGAAAGAAAGAAAGAAGAAAGAAAGAAAGAAAGAAAGAAAGAAAGAAAGAAAGAAAGAAAGAAAGAAAGAAAGAAAGAAAGAAAGAAAGAAAAGGAAAGGAAAAAGGAAGGGAGGGAAGGAGGGAAGGGAAGGAGGGAAGGAGACATGAAAAACAAAAACAAATCCCCAAATTTAATCAATCTTTTAGCCCCACTTCCTCCAGGAGGCCAAGCTGTCCACGATTAGCTCAGCCCCAACTCCCACCCCACCCATAGTCCTCAGACCTAGAGGACCTGACCTCCTTCCCAGGTTCATAAGTTTGATCTGATATCTTGTTTCAACTGGAGTTCTTTAAGACAAAGAAAACAAGTTGTAAATTGTTTTCCAAGCTTGTTGCCTAGTTTTCTACTTTGCAAAGATTTTTCTCATACAGAAAACTTTTGTTTCTATAACTAAATTTATCAGTTTTTCTGTATGCTATGTTTTATGCCATGTTTAAGTGAAGTTTCCACATCACGGAATTATGTATATTTTATATATTTTAAAGATTTTCAAGGTTTATGATAAACTTTTTGTTTGCTTTTAATTTTATTATTTTTTATGTGTATGACTGTACTGACCTGCATGTATGTAAGTGCACACAGGTCATGCAGTGCCCACAGAGGTCAGAAGAGGGTGTCAGATCCCCTGGAACTGGAGTTATGGATGGTTGTTAGCCACCATGTGGGTGCTGGGAATCAAACCTGGGTCCTTTGCAAGAGCAGCCAGTGCCCTTAACCACTGAACCATCTCTCTAGTCCCTGTTTGTTTTGAAACAGGGTCTCAAAGTGGTGCAGCACTGGCTGG
Organism: Rhizomys pruinosus; assembly: GCA_009823505.1. Taxonomy (NCBI): domain Eukaryota; kingdom Metazoa; phylum Chordata; class Mammalia; order Rodentia; family Spalacidae; genus Rhizomys; species Rhizomys pruinosus. The sequence goes on along the minus strand of VZQC01003761.1, from coordinate 1,195,081 downwards.
CCCGGCTCCTGTTATGTAAACCAGGCTAGCCTTGAACTCACAGAGATCCACCTGAATGCTGAGACTAAAGGCATGTGCCACCACACCCAGCATAAACTTTTATGATCTAATTTTAAAGTTATTTTGTTATAATTTGCATATAATAAAACACATCCATTTCAAGTATATCCTTAAATGGATTTTGAAAAAGTATATATAACCAGGCTGGAGAGATGGTCTAGCAGTTAAGAGCACTGTGCTCTTGCAGAGGACCGGGTTCGATCCCCAGCGCCCACATGGCAGCTGAGAACTGTCTTAACTCCAGTTCCAGGGGAATCTGCCACCCTCTTCTGACCACTGCAGCATTGCGCAACACAGGTGCACAAACCTACATGCAGATGGTACATTCATACACATAAAAAATAAAAAATAATTTAAAAAAAGTATATATAGCCAAATAATCAGCACAGGTGAGAATATTTTCACCTTCCCACTGAGTACACATCCCACTTTTCTCTCTCCATAGCCAAGCACTGATCTACTTTCTTGGCCTTTAGATTACTTTTGCCTAAGCAAAAATGCCACAAGAATTGTACAGTGTATCTTTTGTATGATATACTTTCACTGAGAGGAATTGTACAGTGTATCTTTTGTATGTTATAATTTCATGGAGCCTAGTGTCTCTATGGTTTATTCATGTCACGGATGTCTTCTTTTATTTCTTTTATTGTTTTTTTTTTTATTATTTTTTGTGCTACTAAGAGCTTGAACCTGGAACTTTCATGTGCTAGGCAAATGCCCCTCCACTGGGATACACCCATACCAGCCTTCTTCTCACTCTTTATTTTGAGTTAGGGTCTCACTAACTTGATGAAGCTGGCCTGGACTCATTGCAGCCCAAACAGGCCTTCAACTCTTGATCCTCCTGCCTTAGCCAAATGAGGACCTCACAGGCCTTTGTCACCAGGCCCAGACTTCTCCTTTTTATATTGTTGAGTAAAATTACACTGGCTAGATAAACCAGAATTCCAGAATCTGTTTATCTAGCCACTTGGTGCATATTTTCCACGTGTTTGTTACTATGAATGGACCTCCTTGGCTTCACTGTTGTTTTCTTATGGGTTAATTTTTAATAGATTTTTATTAGCTCAGCACATTAAAAAGTACAGAGTTGGCACATCACACCCACTTGCACACAGACAGGCCTTGCCCACTGCCATCTACCTGCACCACAGGGAAACATTTGCTAAAACAAACTAATCTACAGTAACACATTGTGTTAACATCACAGTTCACTCAGGATGTTGTGTGCTCTATGGATTTGGATAAATGTATAACATGTCCCTCATTGTGGTATCATTCAGAATGCATAAAAACCCCCATTCTGAATAATACTAATCCCTAACCCCTGGCAACTAATTTTTTTACCTTCTTCATACTTCTGCCCTTTCTAGACCACCATGTAGTACACAGCATTCAAATGCTGCCTTCTTTTGTTTAGTAATATGCATTTCAGTTTCTTTGTGTTTAACAACTTGATAATATTAGGTCCAGCTCGGGGCAAAAAGCCAAGATGGCACAGACCAGAAAGACCCTCCTTTCTTTTCTGGTCAGGCCAGATCCCATGAGACTTCTGGACCTGAGACCCACCTCCAGATCTGAGCCCCTGGCCTGTTTTAATTGGCCAGATTCCAATAGGTTACCATCTCCCCTCCCCCTATAAAAGGTTCTCCCAGCTTCTCAGAAGTGCATGCTGCATTTCCTGGACTAAATGCCTACCTTTATATACTTTTTAATTTGGACTGATTCAGCCTTTTCTTAACGTCGGTTATACTTCTCAGATAACACATTTTTTTGGCCCTAATGATCCATTTGTCTGGAAGTATGACTTTCTCTACTCACCTACTGAAGGGCATCTTGGTTGCATCTAAGTTTGAACAATTACTATTAAAGCTATTATGAATATCCATGTATCCAGGTTTTATAAGACATAAGATACAATTCATTTGAATAAATACACATAGCTGGATTGTACAATTAATTGAGCCAGACATGGTGGTATATGCTTTTAATCCCAGCACTCAGGGGGCAAAGGCAGGTAGATCTCTGTAAGTTCAAGGCCAGCCTTGTCTACATACCAAGTTCCAAGCCAGCTGAGGCTACAGGGAGACCCTGTCTCAAACACCCATATATATATATATATATATATATATATATATATATATATGATTAACTGATAAGAAACTGCCAAACTTAGGGCCTGGGAGATGGCCCAGTCCATGAAGTATTTGCCTTACAAGTACAAGGACTTGAGTTCAGCCCTTGGAACTTATGTGGAAATAAACCCAGACATGATGACAAATGCTTATAGTCCTAGCACTGGGGAGACAGAAGCAGGTGGCTCCCAGGGACTTGCTAGCCAGACAATCTAGCCTACCTGGAAACTACCAGGCTAGTTAGAGACTGTCTCAAATAAAAAATAAATAAATAAGGAAAAGAAACAAACTATCAAACTCTGAACTTCCAAAGTGGCTCTGCCATTTTGCCTTCCCACCATTAATGAACAATTAGTGTAAATACTCATGTGTTTAGATTTGGGCCATTCTAATGGATTTGCAGAAGTATTTCACTTTGCTTCAATTTATAATTCCTTAATGATCTTCTCATATTCCTAACTTGCCATCTCTCCAGTACCCCCATCTAGAACTTTTTTATATAACAGCATTTCAGTCATCATCTTATTTTGTGTAGAGTATATCTATACACTTATACATAGTCATCAAATTACCTAAAGACAAATTTCTCAGAACATTTCTACCCTTGTTAAGTGATACTATATTGGACTTTTTGTTTTATTCCTAGGATATCTAGTTCTCACAGCCCGATTATTCAATAATTCACCTTTCCTCCAGTGATTTTAAGTGGTTTTTATACTAAATTCTCATGTACATTTGGATCTAAAAATCAGAATGTTTTCAGAGTCATTTACTTGTTTTTTTAATTTTTTTTAATTTTATTTTTTCTGTATGTGTATGAATGTACTGTCTGCATGCAGGTTTGTGCGGAGGTCAGAAGAGAGTGTCGGATTCCCCTGGAACTGGAGATCTCCTGGAATTGGAGTTCCAGATGGTTCTCAGCCGCCATGTGGGTGCTGGGGATCGAACCCGGGTCCTCTGTAAGAGTGGTCGGCGCTCTTAACTGCTAGGCCATCTCTCCAGCCCAAGAGTCATTTACTTGTAGTTGCTTAAAATAAAGGGTACCTGGGGCTGGAGAGATGGTTCAGCAGTCAAAAGCAGTGGATACTCTTGCAGAAGACCTGGGTTCTGTTCCCAGCACCCACTTGGCAGCTAACAATGATCACTCCAGTTCCAGGGGATCTGATGCTTTCTTCTGACCTCTTTAGGCATTGCACAACATGGGTGCACTTACATACGTGCACTTACATGCATGCAGACAATATACCCATACATATAAAATTCTAAAAACTAAAAGGATACCTGAAACTCTTCAGATGTGGCAAGGTGTCCAAATCATTTTCATGCATGAGTTCACCATATCCTAATATATATATATATATATATATATATATATATATATATATATTTTTTTNTTTTTTTTGTCTTTTTGAGGCAGGGTCTCCCTTTAGTCCTGGCTGGCCTAGAACTCACTATATAGATCAGGCTGGCCCTCTATCTCACAGAGATCCACCTGCCTCTGCCTCCTGAGTGCTGGGATTAAAGGCCTGCGCCACCATGGTAGCCCCAGCTACCCTAGCTGGCCTAGAACTTGCTCTATGGACCAGGCTGGCCCTCTATCTCACAGAGATCTGCCTGCCTCTGCTTCTGGAGTGCTGGAGATTAAAGATGTACACCACCACACCCGGCTCCTGAAGTGTATTTTATTTATTTATTTATTTGTTTATTTATTTATTTATTTATTTAATGTGTATGAATGTACTGTCTGCATGTAGGTTGGTGCACTCATTGCAATGCTGTGGAGATCAGAAGAGGGCATCGGATTCCCCTGGAACTGGAGTTAAAGATGGTTCTTAGCTGCCATGTGAGTGCTGGGAATCGAACCCCAGTCCTCTGCAAGAGCAATCAGTGCTCTTAACTGCTGAGCCATCTCTCCAGCCCCCTGAAGTGTATTTTAAGATGTGGAAATACACAGGCCTGGAACTTTCCCAAGGATCCTTGGGCATTGTCTGCGAACAGAAATCGTTAAACTGGGAGGTTTGTGCCTGTCTCCTTCTCAAGAAGCCCTTTCTTACAGGTAGGAACAGATTCACATGTCAGAAAAAGATGTTGTTTTTCCCTCAAACAAAGGGGCTCCTATGAAAACACAGTGTCCAAGGGTACAAACTGTACCACTCTCACAAATCACTGGATGTCTGCCTGGACTACTGGCCACTCCCTCCTCTCTCCTGACACTCTCTCTGTGTCTTAAGACTCTCCGTTGGCACTGTGGCTTCCTGACAAGTGAGTGACAGTGTGTGCTACTGACCACCCGCATCTCGGGTTCAGTGTGTGCTACTGACCACCTGCGTCTTGGGTTCAACGTGTGCTACTGACCACCCGCATCTCGGGTTCAGCATGTGCTACTGACCACCCGCGTGTGGGGTTCATTGTGTGCTACTGACCACCAGTGTCTCAGGTTCAGTGTGTGCTACCGACCACCCGTGTCTCAGGTTCAGTGTGTGCATTCCTCTTGATCATCTGGAAAATCATTTGGGGATAGAGGGGCCTCCCTCACTCCTTAGCCAGGCATCTCAGAGAAACTGGGTGCCCATCCCAAAGTGCCTTGCTGCGGAGTCTGGGTAGGCACAGGAGATACTCAGCTTAAGCCCAGACTGCTGTGTTCCTCATCATTTTCTGGGCTACCAGTTTTTGCACATGGCCGGCTGTCGTCCTCTCCTTCCCTTTCCTTCCTCTCACCCCTTTGTTTTCCTTCTCATAAAAGTAAGCAGCAGCCTTGGGATTTGGGGATGGAGTGGCAATCTCTTGTAGGACAGAAAACAGAATCATGAAATAGAATCCAACTCAGAAAACAGAAGTGAGGGACTTTTAAGAACGACATAAATCAAGTGAGCCAGCGAGGCAGTGGATAACACGTCTGGAAATGAGTCAGAGGAAGGACACAATCAAGGTTACTGAGTGCTGTCCAGACTTGGGATCTGCAAGAATTCATGACTCATCATAGAGAATAAAGTAATAAAACATACAAATAAATGTTCCTTTATAGCAACTCCATCCTAATACAGCCTTCAGCTTCAAGTGGGAGTGCCTGGTCAGGAGACAACTCAGAGCACTGAGCAGTCAGGGGTTGGGGCTGGCGGTACCCACAGCTCCTCACACTGATGGGGTTGGGGTTGGGGTTGGGGTTGGCAGTACCCACAGCTCCTCACAGTGATGGGGTTGGAGTTGAGGTTGGCAGTACCCACAGCTCCTCACAGTGATGGGGTTGGTGGTACCTACAGCTCCTCACAGTGATGGGGTTGGTGGTACCTACAGCTTCTCATAGTGATGGGGTTGGTGGTACACACAGCTCCTCACAGTGATGGGGTTGGTGGTACACACAGCTCCTCACAGTGATGGGGTTGGTGGTACACACAGCTCCTCACAGTGATGGGGTTGGTGGTACCCACAGCTCCTCACAGTGATGGGGTTGGTGGTACACACAGCTCCTCACAGTGATGTTGTTGGGCTACCCACGGCTCCTCACAGTGATGGGGTTGGTGGTACACACAGCTCCTCACAGTAATGGGGTTGGTGGTACACACAGCTCCTCACAGTGATAGGGTTGGGGTACCCACAGCTCCTCACAGTGATGGGGTGGGGCTGGTGGTACCAAGACTTATTGGTAATCGCAGGCTAGCTGTGTGGCTGTGGACAGGGCCAACAGCACCACTGACCCAGAGGGACCTCTGCTTGCAGAACAACTTGCAGGGTGGCAGTCTTGGCAAGCAGGCAGGCTTGGGCACTTGGTTCTTGAGCTCTCTTCTCTCTTCCCACGCTCCTTATATTTTTCTATGAGCGTTCTTCCTTGCTCCACCCACAACTCTCCCCTCACCCCTAGGCCTCCCATCATGCAACAGAACACGCTCTTTGTTCTGAGATCCCTGTCCATGCTGCCACCAGGTATAGTCACAGACATCTTTTTCCACACATTACCAGAATGATGTTTGGAAAGCAAAAGCTAGGCCCCAGGACCACAGCATTTAATGCCTCCAGTAGTTTTCCATCAGTCACATAGAACAAGGTCCTTGCAGCTATGTACGGGCACCCAGCTTCCCCTTCCGGCTTTTCCTGCTCCAGGCTCACTGCTCCTTGACCCTTTTGCTTAAACTCACATTTACATTTGCAATGCCTGGATCATGCACTTGACCTCTTCTGTGAATTCTTTTCTCCACAAAAAAAAAAGGAAGGAAGAAAGGAAGAAGAATGAACATGTTGAAGGACCACCTTCAGTTCCTATTGGAATGTGACTGCATTTGCCAACAGGGTCTTTAAGAACCTGTTAAGGTTAAAATGAGGTGATTACAGTGGCATCTAATATAATGTAATTTACTTCTTTGTAAGAAGAGATCTTTGCTGGGTGGAGCTCACCTTTAATCCCAGCACTCGGAATGTAAAGGCTGGTGATCTCTGTGAGGTTAAGGCCAGCCTGGTCTACATAGTGAGCTCCAGGCCAGCTGGGACTAAAGGGAGACCCGGGTTCAAAAAGACCAAGAAAGAAAGAAGAAAGAAAGAAGAAAGAAGAAAGAAAGAAAGAAAGAAAGAAAGAAAGAAAGAAAGAAAGAGAAAGAGGAAAGAAAGAAAGAAAGAAAGAAAGAGAAGAAAGAAAAAGAGAAATTTCAGTTAAATAAATTCTCACGTAGGCCCCTAGAGGGAGCACTCTGTCCACATCCCTAATTCAGCTCCTGAGGCTGAATGTGGATTTCAGACTGACTGGCTGGCTGCTGTCTAGAAGACAGTTTTCTTGCGGTCATCCACCCTCTCTGGCTCGTACAGTATCTCCACCTCTTTTTCCAAAATGGCCCCTGCGCCTTGAGAGGCAGAGGTTGGAAGTACCTGTCTTATGCAGGGATCACCCTGGGGCCTCTTGTTCTCTGCACTCTGCCCAGTGCTGGGTGGTCTGTGTTAACCACCACCTGCTGCATAAGGAACCTTCTCTGGTGAGAGCTAAGAGATGCATCACCCTGTGCGGAGACGTTACACGGGTTAGTGTCTCACAGACACTCTGCATTTCCCTACTTTGGGAACTCACTCATAATNAAAGAAAGAAAGAAAGAAAGAAAGAAAGAAAGAAAGAAAGAAAGAAAGAAAAAGAAAGAAAGGAGATCTTGACACAGAAACTGAAGAACAGCCATGTAAGCAAGGTCTCCGTCAGAAGGCATCTATCCATAAGCCAGGGAGAGAGGCCTCAGCAGAAACAAACCTGACACCTTGATGTAAGCTGTGAGTTGAAGCCGTGGTCTCAGTACTTGGCTTTGGTAGTCCTAACAAAGTCGTCCAACCCACATCTTCACGTGGTGCTTCCTTACCATCCCCTCCGAGGGAACTTTCCCACCCACTCATGCTAACTGGCGTTCTCCGTTCATTTGTTTTCTTCACAAGGTGCCTTGTCTAGACTCTATCTTGAGTAAGGGAGGGTTGTCTTAACACTTGGCCAGGGCGATACCTGACAGGGGAGGCGAATGGAAAATATGCACTGTGTCCACACTGCCAAGGACCAACAGCTACCAAGGCAAACGGGAGAGGCCGTCAGCCTGGGGAACCATGCTGACCGTGCGTGCCAGGAATCCTGCACTCGGGGGACCCCTGAGCTCAAGCTGTAGATGGAACATGTTCTAGAAAGGTCAGTGCAGAACTGTGCAAGCACGTAGGGAAGGGAGGTGCTCCCCAGAAGTGTCTGCAAGCGGACAGGATTGAAACCGCTGTGTGACTGTGAGCAGTGTGGACACGGCCAGGAGCACGGCTGACCTAGAGTGACCTCTACTTGCAGAGAAAGCGGGAGGGCAGCAGGAGAGGGAGCCGGCTTCCTGAAGGACGGGGCGGGCACCAGGGCTCTCTTTTCCCTCCCCACACTCGTGACTCTCCCTTCTAAGCAGGACAAATTCCACCTCATAGATTTGTTGATGAAGATGAATTAAATGACTTCAGTTGCTCGACTGTGGTCTATGCTTTATTCCATCTACTGACCCACGTTGCTGCACTAGTGCACACACATTCCCTATTCCCTCAATCTATTGTCTCTTCAGCTACCTACTCCTTACGTGCACACCCACCCACCCCCCTTACAAAAACGCATCTGGAAAGTCACTCCATTCCAGTGGGATATCTTTTGTTTTCCCATATAAATTTAGCGCTGTGGAAATCATTTATGGGAAACGAATTATAGGAGTTGTAGATTCCCTCAGGTCCACAGCACTCCGCTCCTCCGGTTCAGTTAGAAAGACTGACGTCTAGGTGCTCAGCAGGTAAGGCACTGGCCTCTCTTGCGGAGGACCTGTGTTCATTCACCAGCACTCACATGGTGGCTCGTGACCATCCATAACTTTAGTTCTAGGGAATCCAATGTCCTCTTCTGACCTCCATAGGCAATGCACACACTGGTGCACTTACATTTGTACAGGCAGTATACTCATAAACATAAAATTAAAAATTTTTTGGAAAAAGACTAATTTCTGATTTTAATTGCATTGTGCTTAGAGAACATAATTTGTGACTCCAGGTTCCTTACTGGTTTTTAGACTCTCACCATGTCACACTGGCTGGCCTGGAACTCAGAGATCGCCTGCCTCTTTCTCCCACATGCTGGGATCACAGGCATGGAGACATGTTCCTTGGCTCTGATACGATCCATCTCATGAATGTTCCATGTGCCTCTGCAAGGAATGTGTATTCTGGGGCTGGAGGGATGGCTCAGTGGTTAAGAGCACTGGATGCTCCTGCAGAGTAACTGGGTTTGAGTCCCAGCACCCACATAGCAGCTAAAATACATCCATAACTCCAGTTCTAGGGGACCCAACACCTTCTACTGGCCTCTATGGGCATTGCATCATGAGTGCACCTACATACATGCTAGCAAAACATTCATACACATACAGTAAAAAAGAAGGAAGGAAAGGAGGGAGGGAGGGAGGAATGGAGGGAGGGAGGGAGAGAAAAGAAGACAAAAAAGAAAAGAATATGTTCTATTGGGTATGCTGGTACATATCTGTAATCTCGGCACTTGGAGGATGGAGGCGGAAGTATTCAAGGCCAGATTAACTACAAAATAAGTTTAAGGATACTTGAGACCTGCCTTAAAATTAACAACAGAACTGGTGAGATGGCTCAGCAGGTAAAGCTGCCTGCTGGCAAGGCTGACAACATGAATTCAATCCCCAGAACCCATGTGATGGAAGAAAGAACCGACTCCCACAAGTTGTCCTCTGGTCTCCACACTGAGCCATGGAGCACACACACACAAGTTGTCCTCTGGTCTCCACACTGAGCCATGGCACACACATACACAAGTTGTCCTCTGGTCTCCACACTGAGCCATGGCACACACACACACAAGTTGTCCTCTGGTCTCCACGCATGAACCATGGCACACACACACAAGTTGTCCTCTGGTCTCCACACAGAGCCATGGAGCACACACACACAAGTTGTTCTCTGGTCTGCACACTGAGCCATGGCACACACACACACACACACACACAAGTTGTCCTCTGGTCTCCACACATAAACCATGGCACACACACGCACACAAGTTGTCCTCTGGTCTCCACACTGAGCCATGGCGCGCACACACACAAGTTGTTCTCTGGTCTGCACACTGAGCCATGGCACACACGCACACAAGTTGTCCTCTAGTCTCCACACTGAGCCATGGCACACACACACACACACACACACACACACAAGTTGTCATCTGGTCTCCACATTCAGCCATGGCACACACACACACACACACACACACACAAGTTGTCGTCTGGTCTCCACACATGAACCATGGTGCACACACACACAAGTTGTCCTCTGGTCTCCACACTGAGCCATGGCTCACATGCCCACTCTCCTCCATGGCCACCAAATGAAATAAATGTTAAAAAAAAACCAAAAAACTAAAAAACAACAACAAAGGAAAAAAGGTATTACCGAGAGACATTCTGTAAATGTCTTAACCTCCTGGGTTCTGAAATTACAGACATGAGGCACCACACCTGGCAGGTGTGTGTGTGTGTGTGTGTGTGTGTGTGTGTGTACAATGTCTGTGACAGGATCTCACTGTTCAGGCTTGCTTGAAATTGGCTATGTGTCTAAACTTGAACTGATAATCCTCCCGCCCCTGGCTGGGATCACAGTCTATGCGACCATGCCAGGTTTGATAAATATTTGTTTCTTTTTATTTATTTATTAATTTTTTGAGACATGGTCTCCATGTAGCCCCAGCTGGCCTGGAACTCACTATGTAGACCAAGTTGGCCTTGAATTCACAGAGATCTGCCTACTTCTGCCACCCGAGTGCTAGGATTAAAGGTGTCCACCATGCCCGGCTGATAAATATTTTTGAAGCATGAATACCCAACCAGCTGTTGACTCAAAGATCACTAACTGACCACCTGACACAGGATAAAGAGGGAAAGGGGCTCCAGTTTCAGCAGGAAGTAGGCAGAGCAGACATCACACTTTGGGGTCACCTCCAGTTACAGCAGGAAGTAGGCAGAGCAGACATAACACCTTGGGGTCACCTCCAGTTACAGCAGGAAGTAGGCAGAGCAGACATCACACCTCGGAGTCACCTCCACCTACAGCAGGAAGTAGGCAGAGCAGACATCACGCCTTGGGATCACCTCCAGTTTCAGCAGGAAGTAGGCAGAGCAGACATAACGCCTTGGGGTCACCTCCAGCTTCAGCAGGAAGTAGGCAGAGCAGACATCACACCTTGGGGTCACCTCCAGCTTCAGCAGGAAGTAGGCAGTGCAGACATCACACCTTGGGGTCACCTCCAGCTTCAGCAGGAAGTAGGCAGAGCAGACATCACACCTTGGGGTCACCTCCAGTTACAGCAGGAAGTAGGCAGAGAGACATCACACCTTGGGGTCACCTCCAGCTTCAGCAGGAAGTAGGCAGAGCAGACATCACTCCTTGGGGTCACCTCCAGCTTCAGCAGGAAGTAGGCAGAGCAGACATCACACCTTGGGGTCACCTCCAGTTACAGCAGGAAGTAGGCAGAGCAGACACAAACGCCTTGGGGTCACCTCCAGCTTCAGCAGGAAGTAGGCAGAGCAGACATCACACCTTGGGGTCACCTCCCCTCTAACCCTGCTCCATAAATTGTTTTTACTTTTTAGGAAAGGTTTATTTGACCATTTTATGTTACGTCTGTAACTGTGTACATGTATGGTGGCCCTGGATGACAGAATAGGACACTGGACCCCCTGGAGTTGGGTTACAGGTGTTTAGAATACCAACGTGGTACTCTCATCTGAACTCTGGTCCTCTGATAAAGTAGTAAGTCCTCTTAACCACTAAGCTGTCTCTCCAGTTGCCCTCCCTTTTACTTTCTTTTGGAGTGTGTGTGTGTGTGTGTGTGTGTGTGTGTGTGTGTGTGTGTGTGCATGTGGGAGTCAGTGGACAACTTGCAGAAATTAGTTCTCCATTCCACATATCATCAGGCTTGGTGGCAAGCACCTTTACCTCCACCAGCCTTCTTTACACATTTGCTAGAATAGTTGGCCACAGAGGCTGCCCTGTAGAGGAGGTTGCTCATGCCTAAATCCCATCTAATACCATCCCTAAACTCTGAGCTCCAATAGGATTATCTTCCTAGATTACTGCTTTACATGCTATCTAGTACCTTTGGGAATCTGCTAAACACAGAGGTCCCTCTCTCTAAGTTCAGAGACCCCTCCCCCTAAACTCAGAGACCTCTGGAAGTCTGTAAATGTAAAGAATCTCCTTATACTGTGGGCACTGTTGGGTCTCCTGTCAGAATTTCCTCCCATTTTAAGTGGGCATTCTCTGAAAGGACCCAACTTGAAGTCCATCTCAGCACATCTCTACTGAACCTGTAAGAATCATTATTTCCGCCAGTTGTTGTGGCATACACCTGTAATCCCAGCACTAGGGAGGCAGAGGCGGGTGGATCTCTGTGAATTCAAGGACAGCCTTGTCTACATAGTGAGTTCCAGGACAGTTAAGGCTACAAGGAGACCCTGTCTCAAAAAGACAAAAAAAAAAAAAAAAAAAAGAACCCTATCATTATTATTTAAAATGCTGAGTAGGGCCAAACAAGACAGCACACACCTTCAATCCCAGCACTTGGGGAGGCAAAAGTAGATGATCTCTCTGAATTTGAGACCAGCCTGGTCTACCTAGTGAGTTCCAGGTCAGTCTGGGCTCCATAGTCTCTCTCTCTGTGTCTCTCTCTGTCTCTCTCTGTCTGTCTGTCTCTCTCTCTCTCTCTCTCTCTCTCTCTCTCTCTCTCTCTCTCTGTCGATGAGATCACAGGCCTCCACTAGCCATGGCTTCTACCTTGACCACTTTTTAGTGTACTCCAATGACATTAGATACATTCATTGTACAATCAACAACATCACCTGCCTCCAGAATTTTCTCATAGTGCCATACTGAAGCTCTGTCCTCATTAAAGATGAAACCCCCTACCACTCTCTCTCCTGGGGATTTCTATTCTGTTTTCTGTCAAGTTTGCCTTAATTTTTTTTTTTTTATTTAAAAGAAGGGGTGGGACTGGAGAGATGGTTCAGCAGTTAAAGAGTATTGACTGCTCTCGCAGAGGACCCAAGTTTGGTTCCCAGCAGCCACATGATGGCTTACAACCATCTGTAACTCCATTTCCAGGGGATCTGACACCCTCTTATGGCCTCCACAGGCATTGCACACATAGGCACACTTACATATATGTGGTCAAACATGCACACACATAAAAATAAAATTAAAAATCATTTTAAGAAGAAGGAGCTGGACAGATGGCTCATTGATTAAGAGCACTGGCTGCTCTTGCAGAGGACTCAGGTTCAGTTCCCAGCACCCACAGGGCAGCCATCCTTAATTCCAGTTGCAGGGGATCCAACACTTCTCTCTGTCCTTTATGGGTATTGCACAATTCAGGTACACTTATATACCTGCTGGAAAAACACATATGTGTATGGTATGAACCCATAAAAATAAATAAATCAGAGTTAGGCATGGTGGTGCATGCCTTTAATCCCAGCACTTAGGAGAAAGAGGCAGATGGATCTTTGTGAGTTCAAGGCCATCCTGGTCTACATATGGAATTCCCAGCCAGCTGGGGCTACAGGGAGACCATGTCTCAAAAACAAATTACTAAATAAATAATAAATAATAAATCAATCTGGAACTGGAGAGATGACTCAGTGGTTAAAAGCACTTGGTGCTCTTGCAGAGGACTTGGATTCAGTTCCCAGCACCCACATGGGGGCTAACGACAGTTCGTAAACCCAGCTGCAGGGGACCAGACACCCTATCCTGACCTCTTCAGCCACTCCATGGCATGGATCCATTTACACACATGCAGACAATACACTCATACACATAAAATAAAAATAATAAATAAATGGCTGGAGATATGGCTCAGTGGTTAAGAACACTGGCTGCTGGGTTCAGTTCCCAGCAGGACCTGGGTTCAATTCCCAGCACCCACATGGGGCTACCAACCAACCAACCTAACTCCAGTTCCAGAGGATCTGACATCCTCTTCTGACCTCCATGGAGCATTGCACACATGTGGTGCACTTACATACATGCAGGCAAAATACTCATACCCATAAAATAAAAATCTTTTAATAAATAAAATGTTTTAAAATTAATAAATAAATCAGAAAAAAATTAAAGAAGAAATACTGAACTAAATAAAAAGCAAAAACTTGAAAACAGGCACCACTGAAGCAAAAATGAGGAGCTAGGGCAGGAAGAGCCGGGGATTCAGATATTCTTCCTAATAACTTTTTTTTTCTTTTTTCTTATAACTTTTCTAGCACTGTATATTTTACTTTTATGGCCAGGTGAATTGCCTTCATACTTTTATCATGGTAAAACAAATTTAACTTATCAGCCGCCATGGAGCATAAAATTTAGTGCACACCTTCATGAGCCAGGTGTGGTCAGGCAGGCCTGTAATCACAGCATTCAAAAAGACCAGGCAGGTGGATTGTAAATTTCAGGCCAGCTATGTAGTAAGACCCTGTCTCACAAAAACAAGGGCTGAGATGTAAATCTGTGGCATAGACATAGCTTAGCCTGTCCAAGGCTCTGGGTTTGATTCCAGTGATATAAACACACACACACACACACACACACACACGCATGCACACACATGCACACACACACTCACATGCATGCACACGCACGCACACGCACACACAGCACATTCACCCACATTATTGTTCAGCCATCATTATTATCCATGTTAAACTTTTCTATCAGTTATATTTTTCTATGTTTTATTGAGTTTTGTGCATTTCATATAATAGATCTTAGTCAAATTTAGACCACGTCCCCCATCAGAACCCCCACAGAGCTGCCCCTCACTGGATTTCATTCTGTCTTATATGTTAAGTCCTACCTGGTCAAGCATTTGTGCTCAGATGTGCTTGTTGTAAGTTCATCTACTGGAGTCTAATCAGCCTATCTAGAGCCACTCCCTTAAAGAAGATCAACTCTCCCTTGCCCCAAAGTAATCGGTTGCCTGCTGCCCATTTTCCTGGTTCTATACTGAGTTTTTATCTCAGTGAGTCAGCATGGGTCTCGTGCATGCTGCCACCTTTGTTGCAAGTTCCCAGAAGCCTGAAAGCCTCCATTTCCTTGTGTTCGAGCACCAATCCTGGCTCTTACAATTTCCTCCTCGTCCACAGTGGTCCCTGAGCCATTGGTGGACGAGGTTTAATACAGGAGTTCTATCCAGGGACGTGTACTCTATAGTCTCTTCTGTACAGCTTTGCCAAATGTGTCCTTCTGTTTCATGCATTCATGTTAAAAGTCCTAGAGGGAATTGGACTGGAGGGAACATACCCCCAAATAATTAAATATATGTATAACAAACCCATGGCCAACATCATTCTAAACAGAGAAAAACTGGAAACATTTCCATTAAAATCAGGAACTAGACAAGGCTGTCCACTATCTCTAGTCCTTTTCAGTATAGTGCTTGAACCTCTTGCTAGAGCAATAAGATGAGAAAAGGAAATTAAAGGAATGCTAATTGGAAAAGAAGAGGTTGAATTATCATTATTTGCAGATAATATGATATTATACATAAGAGATTCTAAAGATCCCATCAGAAAACTGCTAGAAAAATACTTTCAGCAAAGTGGCAGAATACAAAATCAGTTTATGAAAAAAATAGCCTTTCTATACACCAATAACAAGCAATCAGAGAAAGCATACATAGAAACCCACTCATTCACAATAGCCTCAGGAAATTATCTAGGAATAAACCTGACCAAAACCATTATTTATTTATGTATTTATTTATTTATTTATTTATATTTTATGTGTATGAATCTTTTACCTGCATGTAAAAGATTCATGCAATGCCCTTGGAAGCCAGAAGAAGGTGTCAGAGCCCCTGGAACTGGAGTTATGGACAGTTGTTAGCTGTCATGTGGGTGTTGGGAACCTGGGTCCTCTGCAAGAGCAGCAAGCGCTCTTAACCACTGAGCCATCTCTCCACCCACGTTTCCGTCATCTCAAGCTGCATTTCTATACCCACCTTCTTGTCCTGTCGCCCTTGATGACCATGATTTGACTATTCTAGGTACCTAATGTAAGTGAAGTCATATAACATTTGTCTTTTTATGTCAGGCTTATTTCATGTAAACGTCCTCCACCCTGCTGCACATGTCACCATTTCTTTCCTTTTTAAAAATGAATAAACTTCTCCTGCACGTATATATCATAGTCTGTGTATCCGTTAATGGGTGTGTGCCGTGGAAATCCTTTTGGCTGAGGTGTGAATGATGAATGCTACTATGAGCACTGGTTTATGATCATATACTTGAGTGGCTGCTTTCATTTCCTTTGAGTGTGCACCCAGGAATGGAGTTGCTGGATTGTGTGGTCATTGTTTAACCGTTTGAGGAAGCACCATGAAGTTCCTCACAGCAGCTGCAGTCCTGTTCATCTCTTCCAGCAATGACTAGCCATTCCAGTCTCTCTATATGTTGGCCAGCACTTGTGAACCTGGGCCTTCTGCCTCTGTATTCAGTCATCCTGTGGGCAGACTATGGTCTACACTGCCCTGGTGATTGTGATGTTAAGCATCTTTTCATGAGATCATTATCATTTGTAAGTCTCTTTTGGATAAATATTATTCAAGTTGTTTCTTCATTTTTAAAAATTGGATTGTTTATTTGATTATGTTGTTTCAGTTAAAATAAAGAATTAGGGCCAGTGACGTGCTCAGTGGGGAGGGGCGCTATTGCCAAGCGTGGGAGCCCGAGTTTGAGTGTTGGACCCCCACACTGTGAAAGGAAAGAAACAGCTCCTAGAAGTTGTCTTCTGACCACATCCATATAACAATAAATGTAAAAAACGAAACCAAAGAATTAATGTTACAAACCAGATCCAAATGCCAACAGCAAGTTAGCCTTCGAGGCAGAAACCCTGAGTGAGGGCCCTAAGTGGGTTCTTTTTGAAAAAAATATTTTTTATTATTTTTATTTTATGTGTATGAATGTATTGCCTGTATATATATATAATATAATATAATATATATAATA
>VZQC01003761.1:1121693-1171620 GCA_009823505.1 Rhizomys pruinosus | reverse complement strand
AAAAAAAAATTAAAAAAAAAAAAAGAAAGAAAGAAAGAAAGAAAGAAAGAAAGAAAGAAAGAAAGAAAGAAAGAAAGAAAGAACCGCTTGAAGAGGTACGAGTCCAGAGGGAAGAGGAAGGCTATGAAGGACTGGGCTGGGAGAGTAAGACCCCCAGCACTCAGGTCCTACTGGGTGTCGCCCAGGGTTCAGCAACCTGAACGTTCCTGGGCAGAGTTCACTTCTCAGTGGCCTCTAATGTGTTTAAGAGCACTGACTGCTCTTGCAGAGGACCCGGGTTCGATCCCCAACACCCACATGGCGGCTGAGAACCGGCTGTAACTCCAATTCCAGGAGAACTCAGTTCCAGGGGAATCCGACACCCTCTTCTGACCTCCGCAGCATTGCACGACAGGGGTGCACAAACCTACATGCAGACATTACATTCATACACATACAAAAATAAATAAATAAAATTTTAAAAAATTTTAAAAAAGGATTAAAGTTAAAAAAAAAAGGACCTGGTCACGTGGGTCTTGTCATTGCTTGTAGAAACCAGTGTTACTGCACAGACCCAGACTCCCTTACTAGTTCTAGATACTCCTTTGCTTGTAATTACAGTGGTACTCCCTGTGTTAAACAAACATGGTGCAGCCACTTTGGTAATGTTTGGTAATGTTCCTCAGAAGGTTAGACAGAGTTATCTTCTGGCACAGAAATCTCTACTGTGGAGAGACTCGGACACATGCTCATGCTAAAACTTGTTCAGCTCATGAGTGATCTTAAGAGCGAGTGGAAACAACCCACATGGCCATTGGCTGAGAATGAATCATGTTGTGATAAAGCCCAGCCAGGGAATGGAGTCGCCTTGTGGGCAGCATGCAAAGCAGAAGTGGATTCTGAAGATACTGTTTGGGTGAAACACAAAGCAACACGTTGTATGATTTATTTACATATAATGTTCAGAATAGGTGAAAGCAGAGAGGAAGGGGAGGAGGAGGGGGAGGGAAAGAGAAAGATATGAGTAGTTTCTAGGGAGTAGGAGGGGCAGACAACGGGCCTGATTACTAACAAGGACATAGTGGCTTTAGGTTTGGAAATTAGGTGGTTATGCGGATTGCACAACCATGAAAACATACTGAAACCCACTAAATTATACACTTTAACATCTGTATAAGAATTGGATCTTGGGGGCTGGAGAGATGGCTCAATGGTTAAGAGCGCTGACTGCTCTTGCAGAGGACACGGGTTTGATTCCCAGCACCCACATGGTGGTTAAGAACTGTCTTTAACTCCAGTTCCAGGGGAATTGGATACCCTCTTCTGACCTCCGCCAGCACTGACGACATGGGTGCACAAACCTACATGCAGACAGTACATTCATACACATACAAGAATAATTAAAAAAAATTTTAAGTCATTAAAAAAAGAATTGGATCTCAACAAAACTGCTATAAGACAAAAACACTCATTGGATTTTAATGCCAGAATCTTTGACCATTGGCCAGGGGTGTCAATCTGAGTCTACTTTTCTGGTTTTGCCTGATCCAACAGGCAGCTATTACTTTACTAACTGAAGCTCTAAAGTCACACTCTAACTGGATTCAAATCCAAGTTCCTCCAGGATGAACTGGGTAACCTTGGGCAAGGCACTTAATTACTCTAAACCTATTTCCTCATATGAAATCAGGGGGGTTATAATGCTTATCTCATACACTAATTCTGAGAGCTTAATGAAATGTTTTAAGAGGTTTAGCTCCAAGCTGGAACTTTAATGAGTCCTCAAGAAATACTAGCAGCCATTCTTATTAAAAACACAAAGAAGGTGGTGCTGTGTCAGGTGTATATAGTACTCTGTACTAGAGTGGAGCAGCAGGGAGATTTACCTGAACCAGGATGTGCAGGTCAGTTTGGGCAGCATAGAGACAACTTCTCTTTAAACACACACACACACACACACACACACACACACACACACACACACGCACACACGTAAAAGAATACCAACAATAGAGTGGGAGGTATGGCTCAGCCAATAGAAGCCCATGCAAGTCTGACTATCTGAGTTTAGAGATTCCATCTCTACTGTGCAATCTGTACACTTCCTCAGAGCAGGTAAAGAATACAAGAAAAGTAAGGCAATTGGACTTCAGGAAGTAGCCCTCAGAGGAAAGGAAGTGGTCCTGAAGAATTCCACGTGGGTTGGATATGGTGGTGAGGAGCTTACAGGAAGAAGGGAAGTTGTGTGAGCAAAGAAGAAATTATAAAATGTATTCACTTTTGGATGATGAGCATATGAATATCTATTAAATTACTTTGTTCACCTGCATCTTAGGAATAATTACTAGGTAACAAAACTTAAAAATAACGATGTTCTAGAGAAAGAAAAGTTTTCTTTCCTGTAGTCCTATGTATAAAAAAATATTTACTTATCAGTAGAATAAGTAGGCAGTAAAATAAACCTTCATATTTTCCTATACTTGTATTTCCCCACTTGACTCTACCCTACCGTCAAGAGTCCGTCAAAGGAATGTTCTGCAGGGCCTGATGGTGCACATCTGTAAACCCAGAGGCCCGCGGGCACCTGAGCTCAAGGCCAGCCCTAGCTACTGTTCTGTTTGTGACAGTTGACCCGAGGTCTTCGCAAAAGCCTTTTCAACAATTCAGTGTTCTCTTAAACAATCAAGAAGCAGAATTTAGGGCCCTGAATCTACATTTTTTTCAAAGCAGATCCGCTGCAGCCTTGGAACTCAACGTTTTCTTTTTTTTTTTTTTTTTTTTATTTGTGTTTTTTTTTTTTTTTTTTTTTTTTTTTTTTTTTGGTTTTGGTCTTTTTGAGAGACAAGGGTCTCCCTGTAGCCCCAGCTGTCCTGGAACTCACTCTGTAGACCAAGCTGGCCTTGAACTCACAGAGATCCGCCTGCCTCTGCCTCCCAAGTGCTAGGATTAAAGGCGTACGCCACCACGCCCGGGCAACATTGTTTTCTTACAGGGCGCAAGCCCCGCAGCCTTCTAGATTAGCGGATTAGGTGCGACGGGGTCCTATTACTACCCTGCCCAGCCGCCCTTCCATTGAGAAGACCCCAGCGATCACGTGAAAGGGGCGTGCGAGGCTCGTGACGTCACGCGGCCCAGACCAATCGTAGCTTCTGTTTATGTAGGGGCCTCGGGCTCCGCACGCCCCTAGCCGCGCAGCTTCGGGAAGGTAGCCGTAGCAGTGGGGGCAGTGGGGGCGGCGGGCGCGGCGGGCGCGGCGGGCGCGGCTGGAACCCCGCGGGGAGGCTGCGCCGGTTGCGTTCGGCGGCCGGGTCTCCGCCTGCTTCCCCCGGCGTCCCCTCTCGGCCGAAGCCGCAGACAGTGGCGGGCCGCTGGCTCCTCGTCCCCCCTCAGTGCTCGGAGGACATGCGGAAGAGAGGATGAGCCAGAGGGACACGCTGGTGCATCTGTTTGCCGGGGGGTGAGTCCCGCGGGGCGCGTGGGCGGGGCGGCGCGGGAGACGAGAGGGGCTGCGCTCGAGCCCCGGGGCGGCGCGGCGGGCCGGCCTTCGCCGGGCCTGGACTGGCGGGGAGCAGGCCTCCGCGGCCTAGCGCGTCCGGGCCCGGCCCAGAGCACAGACCCCGGCCTCGCTTAGGAGCCTCGGCCCGGCGGGGGCGCGGCGAGAGTTGGCGGAGGACAAAATGGGCGCCGGCGCCTCGGCCTCCTCGGCTGCGCGCGGGGCCTCAAGTTGCCCGGGCAGCGGACGACCGCGGCTTCCGGCTGCGGCGCTGGGGGCGTCGCGGATTGCGGGAAGGCTTTGCTGCGCCCGCTTCCGCAGTGGTGTGGGTATTTCCAGCTCTTGCACTCTTTCTCGAGCTTTCCCTGGTGGCGGGAGTGGAGCCAAACCGGCAGGGCCTCTGAAGCCAAGGGTGTTGGTGGAAACCGCTCGGAGCGCTAGCTGATCTGGAGAGAAGTCACGTACTTAGATGAGCACTTGACTGTGGTGGACAGGATTGGGATGGAGCCCGAGTCCCGCCTTCTGATGCCCAGCCCGAATGCTACAGCCATTTTGCTGAGCCGAGTTAGTTTCTTTTTTCGTATGTTCCCTCCCAATTATTTGGAGAAATAGAACGGTCTGTAAGATTATGAAGAGTTGTCTTTCAAAATAGCTGTGGTCAATTAACCGTTTCTAGCCCATATAACGGAATATAGTCGTATCCTCTTTTTTTTTTTTTTTTTTTGTCTTTTCGAGACTGAGTCTCCCTGTATCCCCAGCTGTCCTGGAACTCATTCTGTAGACCAGGCTGGCCTTGAACTCACAAAGATCCGCCTGCCTCTGCCTCCCTCCCAAGTCCTAGGATTAAAGGCATGCAGCACCACGCCTGGCTAGTCCTATCCCTCTTAATATTATGGTTGTTGGATCGAGATGGCTTTAAGAAGAGCAAAGATATATCCGAATTCCAGGACAGCTGGGGCTACAGGGAGACCATGTCTCGAAAAGACCCCCCCCCAAAAAAAGAAGAGCAAAGATATGTGTATATCTTATATACACATATATGTAGCAGTTCTATTCATGGTGCCTTGCTTTAAGCTGAATGTGGAGATTCTATTCCTGGTAATGACAATAATTTTCTTAGGTGGTACACATTTAATTCAACACTTACTGTTAAATGTATTGTTAATACATTATTGTTGAGTTAAATGTATTAAGCCAACCCTAGGCCATCGACTCTTCTGGCACTAATATATAATTTTCCGTTAATTTGTGAGACTCGGTTTGTTTTCCTTATTTCTGAAATGTTTACTGCCTATAAACAAAGCAAATTAGGTCTCCGTTGTACCTGTACTTCGCACGTGCTACGGAAACTCCACCTAGCTCCATCTTCAACTCCTGGAAATGTAAAGACGTATTGTCCTGTAAATAATTTCTTCTTGTAATTAAAGCTTCTGGCAACACCTAAAAGTTAGAAGACAGATCTGGTTCTGGTTGATATTTTGAGTTTAAAAAGTAGACAAAGGGAGTTGGATAAATGGCTCAGCGGTTGAGAGAACGGACTGCTCTCGAAGAGGACCTGGGTTTGATTCCCAGCACCGCTTTGGTGCCTAACTGTCCTAACTCGAGTTCCAGGGAATCCGATACCCTCTTCTGACCCCCAAGAGCACTTACATACATGCAGGCATAACACTCAGACATGTAAAATAAACACACACACACAGATAGATGATAGATAGATAGATAGATAGATAGATAGATAGATAGATAGATAGATAGGTAGGTAGGTAGGTCTTTTTGAGACAGGGTCTCCCTGTAGCCCCAACTGTCCTGGAACTCGCTATGTAGATCAGGCTGGCCTTGAACTCAGAGAGATCCGCCAGCCTCTGCCTCCCAACGGCTGGGATTAAAGGCGGGTGGCACCATGCCAGCATAAATAAAATACTTTTTAAAGAAGTAAATAAAACCCTCTGATTTTTAACTACTTCGTCCGTAAAATAAGGTTGAAGGTTGATAGAATTTTTATTTTTTTATTGAGGCAGGCTCTTTTGTAGGTCTTAATGTTTGTTACTCTATGTTCAGACTTCTTTTATCTTGAAAGTTTTGTTAAAGATAGGTACACTTACCTGTGATAGAAATGGTGGCTTAATTGCATAGGTTTCTCAGTTTGTATTAGGGGAATCATCTTGTGTTTATGAATGCTTGTGAATTTAGACCATTCTATTTAGGTTTTTGTTTTTGTTTTTCATTAAGAATTGGGAAAGGTGCTGGGTGTGGTGGAGCACAATTTAATCCCAGCCTTGGGAGACAGAGGCAGGCAGATATCTAAGTTCTCTGGACCTTGTCTCAAAAACAAAGCAGAATGGAGGGGTGGGGTGTTTGTTTTTGTTTTTTGTTTTGGTCTTTTTGAGTTGAGTCAGGGTCTCCCTGTAGACCAGGCTTGCCTGGACCTCACAGAGATCCACCTACCTCTGCCTCCCAAGTGCCAAGATTAAAGACCTGCTCAACCATGCCTGGCTGGAATGGAGCCTGGGTGCTCAGCTTTGTGGGTTTTGTTTTTTATTTTTTATTTATTTTTGTCTTTTTGAGACAAGATCTCCCAGTAGCCCCAGCTCACCTAGAACTCAAGAGATCTGCCTGCCTCCACCCCTGCCCCCTGGATCCCACCCAGCATCATTTTTTTCTTTTTTTTTTTTTTTAAACTTAGGAGCTCTGGAAATGCTTTCCTGGTGATTAAAATAGTGCATTCTCAAGTGTGTTCATGGGTGTATTGTTAAATAAGAATATTTGACACAGGCCAGTACTAGACCTTGGGGTCTGGGTGATATACTCACGTGCTTAACTCGTGCTTTCTTTAAGCCGCCCTTTGATCCCATTATGCATTTGCCAGAGTTAATACTCAAGAGTTTGTAAGGTAAGCCAGGCGTGGTGGCACATGCCTTTAATCCTAGCTCTTGGGAGGCAGAGGCTGGTGGATCTCTCAGTGCAAGGCTCGCCTGGTCTACTTAGTGAGCTCCAGGCCTGCTGGGACAAAAGGGAGACCCTGACTCAAAAAGACCAAAAGAAAAAAAAAAGAGTTTGTAAGGTCATTGGTTAGGTTAATTGAGCTACAGAGGCATATTGTGGCAGCCTGCAAAAAAAAAAAAAAATGTAAATAAGGGGGCTGGAGAGATGGCCTAGCAGCTAAGAGCACAGACTGCTTTTGCAGAGGACCCAGGTTCGATCCCCAGCACCCACATGGCGGCTAAGAACAGACTTTAACTCCAGTTCCAGGGGAATCCAACACCCTCTTCTGACCTCCTCGGCATTGCACAACATGGGTGCACAGACCTGCATGCAGACAGTACATTCATACACATAAAAAATAAATCAAATTTTAAAAATGTAAATAAGGCTTAATTTTCACTGTATTGCTGTGCGCCCCCCCCCCCCACTGTGATCTTTTTGAGACAAGGTCTCCTTGTTACCTCGGGTAGCCACAAACTCAACACTCACATGCAGACCAGGCTGGCCTCCAGCTGCCTCTGCCTCCAGGTGCTGGGATTATGGTATGTGCTACCACATCCAGCCTGACTTCACTTTAATTTTATAACTACACATCTGCTTTTAGACAGTAATAATAATAATAATAATAATTCAGTAACAAACAATTATTTTTTTGTTGGTAAATTGTTTCACCTGCTTCCTTGTAAGACAGAGGCAGAAATAGAATACTTAAGTATACCCAATGTTTATTTTCACTATATTACCTATGTAATTTTTTTACTATTCCCATTTCCTCCATCTTTAGTATTTTTCCTTTGCCTTTTTAAAAACAAGTATGTGTATGTGTGTTAAATGTGTGAGTATTTGTGCACTGCGTCCATGCAGGAAGTCATGGAAGCCAGTCAGAGAGGGGATGGTAGCTCTTGGAACTAGAGTTGCAGGCAGCTGTGAACAACTATATGGGTGGGTGCTGGGAAGCCAACCCCAATCCTCAGCAAGAGCAGGGGGTCCTGCTAACGCTGAGGCACCCAGTCCCACCCCTGTCGGGAGCCATCTGGGCTGCTATAATAAAGCACCATAAAGTGGTTTCTAAATTACAAACATAGATTTGTTACATTTTTGGAGCCTCAAAAGTCCAAGTGAAGGTGCTGGCTGATTGGTGAGGGCCTGCTTTAGGGCCTTACTCTGTCCTCTTGTGGTAGAAGACAGTGCTCTTCTTTGTGATATTAATCCCAAACCTTCAGTATCTAGTTACTTTCCAAAAGCCCAGCCCTTTCTCAATATGGTCACCTTAGATGGAAGGATTGAACCTATGAATGGGGGTGGGGGGCAGCAACGGACACGGGACACGTGACATAAAGTCTTTAAGAATTTGATTCTCACTAATAGATTGGAAAACAAAGAGAAATAAATTGCTTATTCTGATAGGATATTCCCCAACTGATTTCTTGTAGTGATTTAGTAAAGCACAGCAGTGTGGGTTAGGGATTCTTGAGAATTCCCAAGACCCTTCTGGTGGCCTGAGATACTAAGAACAGATTCATTAAAATAATATGACATTATTTGCCTTTTCCCTAAGTATGTTGCAGTTTGCACTGATAGTATAAAAGCAAATAAAGGCAGGAGTAATAGTAGTTACTGTATTCTTTATTTTTTATTATTTTTTATGTGTATGAGTGTACTGTCTGCATGTTGGTTGGTGCACCCATGTTGTGCATGCCGCAGAGGTCAGAAGAGGGCATCAGATTCCCCTGGAACTGGAGTTAAAGACGGTTCTTAGCCACCATGTGGGTGCTGGGAATCAAACCCAGGTCCTCTCCAAGAGCAGTCGGTGCTCTTAACTGCTGAGCCATTTCTCCAGCCCCTATATTCTTTATTTAAGGGTGTGTGTGTGTGTGTGTTTGTTTGTTTGAGACAAGGTCTCCCTGTAGCCCAAGCTGTCCTGCAACTCATTCTGTAGATCAGGCTGGCCTGGAACTCAAAGAGGACCACCTGCTTCTCCCTCCTGAGTGCTGGGATTAAAGGCATGTACCACCACAAAGGCTATTTAAGGGATTTTTTTGCAAAAAGGCTACTTTCACTTAAAAATGTTCATGAATCTGAGCATAGTGGGGCACATCTTTAACCCCAGTACTCAGAAGTGGACTTTATAGTGCTTAGTCTGATAGCAAAACTGTGTAACTACAACTTGGTCTATATGATACAGTTTCCTTGTTTAGCTAATCAGTTGGCCAACGTTTTCTGGGTTTTGTATCCTTGGTGTTTCTTTTGCCCTAGTGTCCAAAGTAAGAATGGCCTGTTTTTCCTGCATCATAAGCACTTGTATACCCCTTTGTTTCCAGTAGCTCATGCTAGCTTTTTAGAGTCATCTGTTCATGTTCCTCACTGGTTTTAAAAAGTATCTTGTTTCCTGATTAAATGCTGAAGCCTCAGGGGTAATGTTCAGTCTGTTCATACTGGTTCACATACATCCTACAAGAGAAACAATTTTGAAGTTTACAGGATTTTAGTGAGGGCCCACATTTTTAAGATGCAGATTTTCCTTAAATTTGGTTAACATTTTTATGAAATCTCTTTTTTAGTGTTGTTTCTTAATTTGACTAATGCTCTAGTCAGTAAATTACTTAGGGACAGGAAAATCCTTTAACCTATCTTGCTTTACAAAGCTAACCTGCATGTGTCTGACAATAGATTTACTTAAAGTTTAGAAATAGAATTCTCACTGGGCGTGTTTGTGCACCCCTTTAATTTCAGCACTCTGGAGGCAGAGACAGGCGGTTCTGTGAGTTCAAGGCCAGCCAGGTCTAGAGGAAGACCCTGTCTCAAAAAGACCCAAAAAGGGAAAGAAAGATGAATTCTCATTTTTAATTCTGTCACTTGGGAGATAGAAGCAGCAAGATCTTTGAGAACAAGGCCATCCTGGTCTATAGAGCAAGGCCAGCTATATAATGAGCCCCTCTCTTTAAAAAAAAAAAAAAAAAGACGCACGCCTTTAATCCTAGCACTTGGGAGGCAGAGGCAGGTGGATCTTTGTGAGTTCAAGGCCAGCCTGGTCTACAGAGCGAGTTCTAGGACAGCTGGGGCTACAGGGAGACCCTGTCTCAAAAAGACCAAAAAAAAAAAAAAGGAAAAGAAACATAAATTCCAAACTTTTTTTTTTTAATGTGTATGAATCTACTGTCTGCATGTAAGTTGGTGCACCCGTGTTGTGCAATGCTATGGAGGTCAGAAGAGGGTGTCGGATTCACCTGGAATTGGAGTTAAAGACAGTTCTTAGCCACCATGTGGGTGCTGGAAATCGAACCTGGGTCCTCTGCAAGAGCAGTCTGTGCTCTTAACTGCAGAGCCATCTCTCCAGCCCCAAATTCCAAACTTTTTAAAATGTATATACAAGCCAATATTGTATACCTAAACTTAAAAATCACCTCGCACACTTATAAATCACCTTGCCTATTGAGCAAGAGTGAGTCTTGGCCTACACTCCACAGAGCATTAAAATTGAAGGCAGTCTGTGTCTGACCGTCAGTCCAGGAATCTCGGTTCTTTCCCTTTCCCAACTATGATAAGGTTTTGCGTCTGTGCACCTGACAGGCTCCTGACTCTGGCAGCATATTTGAAATTGATCTGCTTGATAACTGATATTTAGTGAACAGTTCCTTTTTCCCATCTCCTCACCCCCACTCTTATCGGATCCTTGCTCTTTAGCTCGTGCAGAGGCTCCACATGTTCTCACAACCATCCATAATTCAAGTTCCAGGGGCTGCAGCACTGTCTTCTGACATGCAAGGGCATTGCATGAAACACATGTACTTAACATACTTGCAGACAAAACATTCACGTAAAACAAAAATAAATTTAAAAATTTTTAAGAGACTCTGTGCTATACTTTTCAGTGCTATTCTCCTCTCCGTCTTGGCTGTTCTTTGAATTGCCAGTGAAGAAAACAAATGAGGGGTTGTTTTACAGCGATAGTTTTGAACTGTAGCTTTGAAGTATCATTATATCAGAGTAATTGGCTAGCTTAAACTTAATAATTGATCTTAACTCACTGGCCAGCCACCTAGCTTAGTTAGAGAAAGATAGACTAGTGGGAAGGCAAGAAATGATTTGACCTGCTTTAAGCACCTTGGAGTGGGGGCGGTGAGTAGCCTGTGAGGAAGGTTACTGTATACAGCCAGTGAGACTTCAGGCCTGGAGCCAGCTTTCTTTTCTGTTTGACTCGATTTGTTTGTGTTTTTCTTTTTTTTTATTTTTTTTTTAATTTTATTTATTTTTTATGTGTATGAATGTACTGCCTGCATTTAGGTCTGTGCACCCCTGTCGTGCAATGCTGCGGAGGTCAGAAGACGGTGTCGGATTCCCCTGGAACTGGAGTTCTCCTGGAATTGGAGTTACAGACGGTTCTCAGCCGCCATGTGGGTGCTGGGGATCGAACCTGGGTCCTCTGCAAGAGCAGTCTGTGCTCTTAACTGCTAGGCCATCTCTCCAGCCCCTTGTTTGTGTTTTTCTAAGGATAGTTAAGTGTCAGAAAACCTTTGAGACTCTTTTCCCCTTCCTGATTGTTAACCTCTAGTACTTATGCATAGTTAATTACAGGCCTTTTCAGCTATTTTTAAGTTTCACATTCTTCTTTCTCTCTCTTTGATTCTGGATTTTCTCCAGAAGAGTTCAAGGCCAGCCTGGTCTATTTAGCGAGCTCCAGGCCAGCTGGGACTAAAGGGAAACCCTGTCTCAAAAAGACCCCCCCCTAGGGGCTGGAGGGATGGCCTAGTGGTTAAGAGCGCTGAACGCTCTTGCAGAGGACCCGGGTTCGATCCCCAGCACCCACATGGCGGCTGAGAACCGTCTGTGACTCCAGTTCCAGGAGAACTCCAGTTCCAGGGGAATCTGAGACCCTCTTCTGACCTCCACGGCATCGCACGACACGGGTGCGCAGACCTGCATGCAGACAATACATTCATACACATAAAAATAAAAAAAAAAAAAAGACCCCCCCCAAAAAAAGATATTTAAGTGATTGCTTAATTGGTAAGAAATATGGAGGATGAAATAAGGTTAAAATAATTTTGTGGGGAGCACCGACCTCTTGCAGAGGACCCAGGTTCGATCCCCAGCACCACATGGAAGAACGTCTGTAACTCCAATTCCAGGAGAACTCCAGTTCCAGGGGAATCCGAGACCTCTTCTGACCTAGCGGCATTGCACGACACGGGTGCACGACTTGCATGCAGACAGTACATTCATACACATACAAAAAATAAATAAATAAATAAATAAATAATAATTTTGTGGGTTTTTTTTTTTTTTGAGATGGGGTTTTCATGTAGCCCAGGCTTGTCTTGAACTTACTGTTAAGAGCTGAGGCTGACCGTGGACTCTGATTGTTCTACGAACCAAATGCTAGGAGTCTAGGCCTATGCCAACTCTCTCAGACCTTTTCCATTAATTATTTGCTTACCCTAGAATAACTATGCCACCTATAGCTTAACAATTCATTAGTAAATAGTATATATTTAATATATTTTAGTTGTAGTCATGTCCATTACATTTTTTTTTCATTTCCTTCAGTTAACTAATGTTTCCCTTATGCAGAAACATGTCTTTCTTCTCCTTATTTTTTTTATTTATTTATTTTTAACAAATCTAGACCCGTTCCCCCGCCTTCCCCCACCCCACCATGGCATGCATTTGCCAAACATGCTTTCATCTCTTAGTCTTTCTCAATATTGTCCAGAATGGAAGTTGACTTTTTGAGCAGAAGTTCACTGTTTCAGTCAGTTCTTTGATGCAGTCCTTTTCTGTTCTTGTTGTTGTGTTTCCAAAATGCATTACGCCCAACTGCTTTGTACAAAAGCTCAGGGGGGCCCCACAAAAGAAATACCTTACAACTGGGTAATTGGCACTAGCATCCACAGTGAGGGATACCAATTTCAAGTTGTTTTCTGGACTGTGTTACTTCACTCAGCATGATGTCCTCTAGCTCCAGCCATTTTCCTGCAAAGCTAGTGAGTGTCTTTCTTTGACTGTGCCAAGAACTCCATTGTGTAGATGTACCACATTTTCTCTATCCACTCGTCCTTGAGGGGCATTTAGGTTGTTCCAGCTCCTTGCTATTGTGAAGAGAGCTGCAATAAACATGGCGTGCATGTATCTCTGTGGTGGCGTAAGTCTTGAGGTACATGCCCAAGAGTGGTTGGTGGGTCGGGTGGCAAGTTCATCCAAGCCTTCCAAGGGTTCTCCACACTGCTTTCCATAGGGCTGTATAGTTTACATTCCACCAGCAGTGGTGAGTGTCCCCTTTCCCCACACACACCTCTCCAGCACTTGGTATCATTTGTTTTCTTGATCCTAGCCAGTCTTACTGGAGAGATGATATCTTAAAGTAGTTTTTCATTTGCATTTCTTAAATGATTAGTGATTGTTGAACAGTTCTTGAGTGTTTCTCAGACACTACTCTTAATTCCTCACTGTGAAGTCTCTGTTCGTTCTTGCTCCATCTATTGAGTGGTCATTTGTTCTTTTTTCTTTGTTTTTTGAGTAGTTTATATATTTTGGAATCAATGCTGTCAGGGATATCACTAGTGAAGGTTTCTCCCACTCTGTGGGATTTCTCTTCACTTCCTTGTTGTTTCTTTTTAGTACAGAAGCTTTTGAGTTTAATGAGGTCCATCTGTCAATTGTCAACCTTAATTCTGCACAAGAATTGTGTCTGATTTTTTAGGAAGTCTTTTCCTACGCCTCTGTCTTGTGTCTGCTGCCAACTTTTTCTTCTATCACCTTCAGAGTTTGGGTTTCATTTGAGGTCTTTAATCATCTTGGAGTTGACTTTTGTACAGGGCAGAGGAGGTAGGGGTTTATTTCATTCTTCTACAGTGGGATCCAGTTTTGCCAACACCACTTGCTGAAGATGCTGTCTTTTCTCATTGTGCTTCTTGGCCCCTTGTCAATATGAAGGTGGTGAAATTGTATGTGCTCAGTGCTCAGATTGGATCTTCGGTTTTGTCCATTGGTCAACAGGTTGTTTTTGTGCCAGTAAGGCTGTTTTTATGACTATAGCCTGTGTAATATTTGAATCGGTCTGGTATAGAGATCCCCCCGTGTAGCTCCTTTCACTCAGGGTTGTTTTTGGCTATTCGGGTCTTTTGTTTTTTCCAATGAATTTAAGAACTTTTGTTTCAAGCTGTTAAGAAACTCTTGGGGATTTTGGTTGGGATTGCGTTAAATTATACAAGAGTTTTGGTAAATTGGACATTTTACAATGTTAATTTTCCCAATCATGAGCCTGGGAGGTTTTTTCCATCTTCTGAGGTCTTCTTCAATTTCTTTCTTTAAGGGTTTAAAATTTGTTGTAGAGTCTTTGGTGTCTTTGGTTAGGTTTGTTCCTAGGTTCTTATTGTTTTTGAGGCTATTGTGTGGAAGGTCTCTTTGAATTTTTCTCCAGTTGCTGTTTTTGGTGTAAAGAAAGGCATTGAGTTTTTTTTAGTAATTTTTGTATCCTGCCACTTTGCTGAAGCTGTTAATCATTTTAGAGTTTTCTGGTAGTTTTTAGCATCCCTTAGGAAAAATCATAATCATCGCAAAAAGATAATTGACTCCCTTCATAGCTTATTCTCTTTAAATTAGACTCCTTTAATAATTTCCTTTTGCTTATGCTCTAGCAAGTGTTTCAAGCACTATATTGAGAGGAGTGGTACAGGGGGCAGCCTTGCCGAGTTCTACCTTTAAAGGGATGTTTCTGTCATTTCCCATTTGGATTGATACTGGCTGTGGGTTCTGTATATAGCTTTGATATATGAGGAATGATCCCTCAATCCAATTCCTTCTAGGACTTTAAGCATGAAGGGACGCTGGATTTTGTCAAAGGCTTTTCAGCATCAATTGAGATGATGGTGTGTGTTTTTTCTTTGATTCCGTTTATGTGTTTGATTGTTTTATTGATTTTCGTATGTTGAACCATCCCTGGATCTCTGTTCTGAATCCAACTTGGTCATGATGGATGTCTTCTTGATGGGGTTCTGTATGCGATTTGCCAGTATTCTGTTTAGATTTTGGCATCATGTGTCATGAGGGAATGGGTCTGTAATTCTCCTTTTTAGTTGGATCTTTGCCTGGTTTGGGTAATAGAGTGATGTGGTATAGAAGGAATTTGGGAGAATTCCCTCGATTGTATCCTTCTAAAATGTCTTCAGTAATAATGGTTGTAGGTCTTTTGAAATGTTTTATAGGAATTCTGCTGTGAAAACTGTCTGGGCTGGGCTTTTTTTAGTGGGAGGTTTCTTACTACATCCTCTATTTCTTCATATGTTATGGGTCTGTTTAACTGCTGGTCTCCTCTCTTGGCCAAGCTTTGGTGATTCCCAGGATTTCAGATATCATCCATTTCTTCTAGTTTTCAAACTTGTAGAATATAGGTTCTTTTAATATTCCCATATAATTTCTTGATCTTTTCCTTTTCCGTTGTGATTTTCCCTTTTCAATCACGGATTTATGATTTGAGTTGTTCCTTCTTTCTTTCTATGGTCTGTCTATCTGTCTTTCTTTCAAAGAACCAACTTTGAATCCATTGATTTTTTTTGTATTGTTTTCTTTGTTTCTATTTCATTGATTTCTGCTTTGATTTTGTTATTTCTTCCTGTCTGTTGCGTTTAGGGTTCATCTGTTGTTGCCTCTAAAGCCTCTCAAGTGCTTTAGCTGTAGTGTTAGATCATTCACTTGTGCTCCTCTGTTTTTCCTAATGTAGGCACCCAGGCTATGAACTTCCCTCTTAGGACTGCTTTTAAGGTATCCCATCGGTTTGTTGTGTTGTATTGTTCATGTCATTCAGTTCTAGGATGTTTTTATTTCTTTCTTTATCTCTTCCTTGACCCATTATATTCAAGAGTGTGTTGTTTAGTCTCCATGTGTTCTTGTAGGCAGGAGGGCTTGTCTGGTGTTGATGTTGAGCTTATTGCACTGTGGTCTGACACGGATGCTTGAAATATATTCAATCTTTTGTATTGTAGAGGTTTCTTCTGTGTCAGGATGTGGTCAATTTTGGAGAATGTTTCGTGGGGTGCTGAGTAGAAAGTGTATTCTCTGGTATTAGGATGGAATGTTAGTGAGGTCTATGAGGTCCATTTGGTTGTATATGTTTTTCAGTTCAGACGTCTCTCTGTTTATTTTTGTCCTGTTGACTATCAAAGGACTCAGTGGGGTATTGAAATCTCCCACTATGAGTGTCTGGGTAGTCTGTGACTTGTGGTTTGGAGAATGTCTTTATAAATTTGGTGCACCAGAATTTGGGGCAGGGCATACTCATAATTGTGAAATCTTCTTGGATTGTTCCTTTGATGGAAAATGTAATGGCCTTCTTTGTCTCTCTGATTTCTTTTACTTTGAGTCTATTTTATCTGATATTAAAAATGCAACACCTGCTCTCTTTTTTGGTCCATTTGCTTGGAAATAATTTTTTCCATCCCTTCACTTTAAGGTGGTGCCTTGTTTTGAGTTAAGATGTTTTTCTTGTATACAGCATATCGATGGATTCTGTTGCCTAATCCCGTCTCCCAGTCTATGTGTTTTGATGGAGGGAATTTAGTCATTAATTTAAGGTTATGCAATGATATTTTTGTTGTTGCTTCACCTTTTGCCTTATTATCCTCTCTGCGTTTTGATTTAGGTTTCTACTTCTGACGTTATGCTTTTATTGATTTCTCTCTTCTAGTGCCTGGTGTGGGTTGCTTCTTTCTTCTGTTCTTTGAATTGCTTCAAGTATTCTCTGAAGGGTTGGTTTTCGGACATGTATTTTTCAAGAATTGTTTATGTCATGGATGATTTTTCTCTCTCCTTCAGTATGATTGACATTTTTGCTGGGTATAGTAACCTGGGTTGGCATCTATTGTCCCTTATCACTGGAATGCTTTTCTACAGGTTCTTCTTGCTTTCATAGTTGCGTTGAAGAGTCCGTTGTAATTCTGATAGTTCTCCTTATAGGTACTTGTTATTTTTCTCTTGTGGCTTTAAGGATTCTGTTTTGTTTTGGGTGTCTAGAATTTTAACTATGATGTGGCGTGTGAGAATTTCTTTTCTGATTGTCTGTTTGGAGTTCTATGTGTTTCTTGTTTTGTATTGGTTTGTCCTTTTTTAGTTTGGGGAAGTTTTCATCTATTCTTTTGTTGAAGACTGATCAATACCATTCTCTGGGATTCTTCTCCTTCCTTCTTTCCTATGATGTGGAGGTTTTTTGATCTTTTCATAGTGTCCCACCTCCACAGCTCCTGGTTGTTCCATTTTTGTGTTTTTTTAAATTTTTTCATAATCTTCTTGAGGTTTTTAGTTGTTCTGTGTTATCTCCCAGGTCTGATATTCTTTGTTCTGGTTCTCCATTCTGCTTCTGAGGTTTTTTTCATTCCTTTCTCTTGAATGGATGATGTGTTTGATTTCCTTTTTCATTTTCCTCTTCTGATGTTTATAGTGTTTCTATTTCCTTTTTGGAGCTTTCTCGATCTCTTTTTGTGGCTCTTTTTGTTCGCTGGTGGTTTCTTTTCTTTTTCAGCATGGGATCTTTTCAGTGTTTTACTTCCTTCTGGGACTTGTCATTCTCTATCCTTTGTCATTTTGAGTTCCTCATTCTCTTTCTTACAGCTTTCTTATTTTTTTTATAATCTTGTAGTTCTTAATATTCCCAATTTTGTTTCTGATGTCTCGTGTCCTGGGGCATCCCCAGAGGGATCCCACTGCAGGAGTCTTCCATAGGGTTGGTAAAGCTTGGCACGGGATTATCCTGCCCCTTTCCAGTGTAGTCTCTTCTTTGTGATCCTGGCATATGGGCTTCTCCTTGCCTGTATTCCAATGTGAGTCCTAAATGCCTCTTCACTGTGTTGAAGGCTTGCTTTGCTTGCCTCCTTCAGATGTTTCTTAATAATCTCAGTTGGCTGGGGGCAGGGGGGGGCTCTTCAGCCCGTGCCCCAGTACCTTCCGCTGGGCTCAGGAGATCTAGTCCATTAGATTTTAAAGCTAAGAATGCATTGTTCATTTTAGTTAGGTAGCACAATACTTTAATCTTATGCTCTTAGTTGATCATCTCATAGTACTAAAAATACCTTTTAACATAAGTTAAATAAGTACAATATTGTATAATAACACAGAACAAAAAACCCCTCCCCAGCTAGTATGCTACAGGAATGAATGGCTTCAACCACAGTGGAAATGTTAGGAAGTGATCAAGATTCTAAATAAGTCAATTTTATTTTAAACATTTTATTACTTTCATTTTATGTGTATGAGTATATTGTCTGCATGTAGGTAGGTACACTCCTGTCACGCAGTGCCCACGGAGGTCAGCAGAGCATGTATAATCCCCCAAAACTGGAGTTATGGATGGTTGTTAGCTGCCACGTGGGTGCTGGGAAATGAATCCCGGTTCTGTGCAAGAGCAGCCAGTGGGCGTCTTCTCCAGCCCTAGATCATATTTTAAGGTGAATAAAATATGCTTGCACAGTAAACACATCATTTTTTTCTTGCAATTTGTGAAATCAGTCATTGCTTACCTTTTTTCTTTTTTAATATAGTTCAATGTTTACCTTTTGTTACAGTATACATCTTACCTACAGAGCTAAGTTTATTATGACCTTTTCTCTTAATTTATTTTTATTTTATATTTATGAGTATATTGTCTGCATGTGTGTAAGTGTACCCTTGTCATGCAATGCCTTCGGAGGTCAGAAGAGGGTATAAGAAGGTCTCAAACTCATTATGGACAGTTGTTAGCCACCATGTGAGTGCTTGGGAACAAACTTGGGTCCTCTGCAACAGCAGCCAGTGCTCTTAACAGCCATCTCTCTACCCCTAGTCTTTTCTTTCTTAAAGAGTTAATAGTTGAAAAAAAAATTTTAAAAGAATTAATTGTACACATTTACAGGTTCCTCCTTTATGTCATAATTGATTTTTTTTTTTTAGACATAGGCGAGCCTTGAACTCCTCCTCCTAATCCTACCTCAGTTTTCCAGGTGATGGGATTACAGGTGTGAGCCACCACATCTGCCCAATATTTTTGTGGCCAAATATACTGATTTATTAATCTCCTTTTCCTGGAGATGTTTGTCCTTCTGAACTCTAATATCTCATTAGCCGTCTGCACTGACTGTTTTCTGAGATTTCCACTTCCTTATTGTTCCTGCATTCAGAATGTTTCTCTTTTAGTTTACTCATAAGTTTGGTTTTTTTGGGGGAGGGGGTTGGGGGGGTGTCTTTTCGAGACAGGGTCTCCCTATAGCCCCAGCTGTCTTGGAATTCACTCTGTAGACCAGGCTAGCCTTGAACTCACAAAGATCCGCCTGCCTCTGCCTCCCAAGTGCTAGGATTAAAGGCGTGCGCCACCACGCCCCGCCACTCATAAGTTTTAAAATATGTTTTAGTTAGCCATCTCAAGAAAGAAAGAAAAAAGTGTAGGCCATTTTCTTTATTTTTGTGCAAGTCTTAGTGCTGCCCATAGGTGTGTGGGAATTTGATCAGTGTCCTGTCCTCAAAAAAAGTGATTCTCCATTCTCTAGCACTCGTTAACTGCCAGTAGTAGTTACTGTGTGAAAGGTGTGGCCTAGAGATAATCTCCCCCTTTCATGTGGGAATTTTGGCTGGCTTGATCTTGTGTAGATTACTCTGGCTGTTTTGAGTTCATGAATGTAATATCTGTGTCTTGTCCAGAAGGCAGCATTTCACAGCATTCCCCCCTTTAATTTAATTTAAAAAATTATGTAATGTGAATGAATGTATTGCCTGCATTATGTAAGTGCACCGTGCTCAGAAGACAGCATTGGAGCCCCTGGAACTGGAGCTGCAAATGGTGGTTAACCATCATGGGATGCTGGGAACCAAATCCGGTCCGTCCTCTGCAGGAACAGTCAGTGTTTTTAAGTGCTGAGCCATCATCTCTCCGGCTCCAACTCTTACTATTCTTTCTGCCTCCTCCTCCATCCATAGTCTCTTGAGCCTTGGGGCTGGACGTTGATAGAGATGTCCTATCTATGGCGAAGCACTCAGACTTCTTCTCAGTACTTTGACTATTATATATCTCGGTTGACCACGTTAAAAAGGTGCTTCTCCAGCCAAGGTTGAGACCAGCCCAGTTCTATGGTTGTAAACAAATATTTAGAAAGTAATTTAACAAGATGACCACTTAACAAAATAACAATACCAAATTCTACCCTAAGACCTGTCACCTCAGCAAGTGGGTTTTACAAGGTTTATAGTGCCAAACAAAATTCCCTCCTATAGATTCAAGGCCAGCCTGGTCTACAGAGCGAGTTCCAGGCCAGCTTGGGTTACAAGGAGACCCTGTCTCAAAAAAAAAACAAAACAAAACAAAACAAAAATATTCCAGTCAGAGGCCATAAGTTACCACCCAGCAGTCGATGCCACGATTGCTCCAGTGGCTTATCTTGCCTGGCAGGTTGGTACTGCGGCACACTGGTTACCACTGGTTAATACAGTTGATGTCTCCCCTGCCTCCCCCTCAAACAACCTGCATAGCACTTTGTGACATGAAAGCCACAGCAAGGAGATAGTTTCACAGTCAGTTTGAGATTGATTTCTGGGTATCCTATAACCAAAGTGCATGTGTCTGTATCTTAGAGTCTTACCATCTAGTTATGGTGGGTAATCAAGGACAGTAGCAATAGATGGTTGTTTCAGACACCCCTAGAGCCTCCCTGACCAATAGCTAGGGGAGGTATCCTGTGCCTTGCACTTCAGTTTTTAGTTAAGAACTAATGTTTAATGGTTACTTTCTAGTTAATGTAGTTCTGGGAACTACACTGTCACCCATATAGGGTAATTCCATTCAGAGTTTTTTCTTAAATTACATTTTGAAACTAGTTTTAACTCTAGTGGGTTTCCCTAAGCCTTTTTTTATCCACCCCTAGTTTTAGCTGTCCCACCCACTACCCTCTCCCCCGTCCTTGCTTTATCCTCTAACCTCTAGTAGTCCTATCTCCTTATATGTATTCACTGTACATGGTACTTGCTGTGTTAGATATTTTCATAAAATAATACATCATAAATTGAGCATGTCTCCTGTGCTCCTGTTCCTCCCTTTAGACCTTTTTGTACTCCTAGACTGTTCAATTGTTATACCATAATGCGTGTACATGTTTCTTAATTGTTATACCATAATGCGTGTACGTTTCTTAATTGTTATACCATATGTGTGTACATGTTTCTTAATTGTTATACCATAATGCATGTACGTTTCTTAATCGTTATACCATATGTGTGTAGTTTCTTAATTTTTTTTTTTAAATTTTATTTCTGTATGTGTATGAATGTACTGTCTGCATGCAGGTCTGTGCACCCGTGTCGTGCAATGCCGCGGAGGTCAGAAGAGGGCGTCAGATTCCCCTGGAACTGGAGTTCTCCTGGAATTGGAGTTTCGGATGGTTCTTGGCCGCCATGTGGGTGCTGGGGATCGAACCCGGGTCCTCTGTAAGAGCAGTTGGCGCTCTTAACCGCTAGGCTATCTCTCAAGCAGTCGGCGCTCTTAACCGCTAGGCTATCTCTCCAGCCCGTTTCTTAATTGTTATACCATAATGTGCGTACATGTTTCTTAATCGTTATACCATATGTGTGTATGTGTAAAAGCCTTTTTTTGTTGGAGATATATAAATTCTGTAATCACTCCACTGACAGTGCAGAACATTTCTGCTATTGTAGTGGTCTCTGTGCCTTTTCCAGAGTCAGTTTCTTTCTCTGTTCCTTTCCTTTAGTGACTGCAGATCTCATCTCTGCCCCTCATTTTGCCTTTTCCAGACTATCATCAAAGTTGACAATGCCATAAAATTAAAGCCATTTGCAGCAGACCTTTTTTCAAGTACGATGTTTTAGAATTCATCCTAGGTTGATACTTTTTATTCCAGAATAGTATTCCATTGTGTAGATACATCACCATTTCTCTTTCATTTGTCCTTGGGACATTTATAAAGCTGCTATAAACCTTCATGGACAGGTATTTGGGCACATCCCTTCATTTCTGTCAGATTAGTATCTAGGAGTGAGAGTCCATACAGGCTTACATACATCTGTAGGAAACTGCCATTCTTTGCATTACCAGATTTCTTTTTACCAGCACTTCCTGTTGTTAGTCTGCTTAATTTAGGTCATTAATTGCTATGTCTCATAGATCAACTCTGCGTTTCCTAGATGCCCAGGATAGTCAAACTCTTGTTTGAATCCATCCATCATTAGTAAAATGCCTGGTGGATGTCTTTATTGAGTTACTATAGCATTATTGGTGTTTCTGAGTGCAGATACATTATCAGGGATATAATTTGAAAATATTTTCTTAGCCTTGGTTTTATTATCTTCTTAACAATTTCTTTCAAGCTGGGGCTGTAGCTTAGGGTAGAGTACTTGCCTACAAGGGTCATAGGTTCATTCCCTGCACTGATGAAACAAAGCTAAAACACTTTCTTCCAAAGCTGAAGTTTTTAGTATAGTTTAGTACACACTTCTGAATTAAAGGGGATGTCAAGTAAGGTCAAGTTTTTATTTTGCATGTGACTGTTTTTAGCTTTGTAATATGCATCTTTCATTCTTAGTTGTATACAGTCTGTTTCTATTTAGTTTTCTTAGAGGCATATTCTTTTCTTTTCCTTTGTTTTATACTTGTGCTGCACCTAAACCCAGAACCTCTGCACATACAAAGCAAGTACTCCACCACTGGGTCACATCCTGGGTACTGAAATAACCCTTTTTTATTGATGTGTTATTTGAGGTTTTGTTTTGGATGATAGTAAATATATTCCTGTGGTGGGCTGGTTTCATCTCTTTTTTTTTAAGATTTATTTTTAAACATGTATCTGAGTGGAGGCCCTGTGGAGGCAGAGGTGTCTAGCAGGCTCCTGGAGCCGCAGTTCACATGGGGTTGGGAGATGCCTGGTGTGGGTGCAGGGACCTGAACTTAGTCCTTTCTGAGAGCAGTGCATCTCTCCAGCCCCCCTTTTTAATGCCTGTGTTCTGTGTTAACCTCTGGCTCAGTCAGCTCATGAGACACTGCTGCAGTAAGAACTCTGCTGAGTCATCCCTCCGGTTAAACGCCTGTCTCAGGACTTCACTAGCTACCAGTGCTTTCGAGAAAATTGTTCCTGTTCTTTTTTTGTTGTTTGTTTTGTTTGAGCCTGTTTATGGGGTTGGGGTCCACATGCCTGTGCACGTGCATGCAGAGAGCCACCCCTGATCAGTCTCCCTTCTTCCCTTGAGACTGGGTCTCCCGCTGAACCCGGATCTTCGTTTCTCTAGGCTGCACAGCCATTGAGCTCCCAGAACCCACCTGTCTCTGCCTCAGTGCTAGGCTTACAGCCTCCCATGGCCAGTAGCTGGTTTTACCCAGGTCCTCGTGCTTACACAGCAATTGCTCTTAACTACTGAGTCACCTTCCTAGCATTGCCAAAACCTTGAAAGTTGAATTAGAGACAGAAATTACCACCCCGTTTCCACTTAATTTATAAAGGATAATATCTACTTTTTAAAAGAAAGTTAGGGGGCTGTAGAGATGGCTTGGCAGTTAAGAACACTGGCTGCTCTTGCAGAGGATCCAGGTTCAACTTCCAGCACCCACATGGCAGCCAACAATCATCTCTAACTCCAGTTCCAGGGAATCCAGTGCCCTCTTCTGGGGTGTGCAGGCACTGCATGACATGATAGAGTGCACTTACATCCATGCAGGCACTACATGACATGACAGAGTGCACTTACATCCATGCAGGCATAAAGGAGACGTAAAATAAAACTAAAATATTTTAAATGCATATTAAATAATAGGTTTTGTTGAGAATCTGCATTTTCTTGTGATGATCAGTCTTATATGTGAAGTGGGTTTTTTATTCAACTAAGTCTACCTGCCTTACTTAGTTCCCTGCATGTAGACATGACAGATACTGACTGATACTTACCCTGTAATTTTTGTAGGTTAAATCCTTCTGAATTCTGGAGTATTTGAGATGATAAGTATGGTTATCCATAAGCTCTGCGTTCAACAGAGCTACAAGTCATATCTGGGCAAGGACCACTAAATCAACCCCCAGAGAAGTCTTGATGTCATTTGCCAATCATTTTTAGTAGCAGCAACCATTTGAAATCTTCCTTACCTAATTATACTTGCTGTATAAGTTATTAAACTTCTTTTTTTTTTTCCTCCAAAATTAACTTCTTATTAAACTTAGTTCTTGTGACTGAAAGTGTTCATTTGCAGTCAAGTAAGGGAAACCTTCAAAAAAAAAAATCACTCTTTTAAAATCAGTAAATTTTGTGTTGCTAAGGATCCGAGCTCTGGGTCTGTGTCTTCTTGTCCACTGACTAGGTGCCTAAGTTTGGTCTCCTCTCTCTGTGTAGATGTGGTGGCACAGTGGGAGCTATCCTGACATGTCCACTGGAGGTTGTCAAAACTCGACTGCAGTCGTCTTCCGTGACACTTTATATCTCTGAAGTGCAGCTGAACACCATGGCTGGAGCCAGTGTCAACGGAGCCAGTGTCAACCGAGTCATGTCTCCTGGACCTCTTCACTGCCTAAAGTGAGAGCAAAGCATTTATGGGCCTTTTTTTTTTTCCTGGGGTGGGGGTCCTTACTGATTTCTACATGTTTGGTTACTTTTTTATGTTTTTTTTTTATGTTTGGTTACATTTTAAAATGTTCTTTAGAAACTTAATGATAAGTTATTACTGGTGATAATCTGTGATAGGGTAGAGCAGTTGTAAGGATTATATAAAATGTACTGTTTTCAAATCGTGTATATTTAGAATAATTTTTCCATTTTTTCCCACCTTTATCTGATATAGAGTTTTTGTTTTTAATCGTGTGCGTGCGTGCGTGCGTGCGTGCGTGCGTGCGTGTGTGTGTGTGTGTGTGTTTGAAACAGAATCTCCCTGTAGCCCCAGCTGGCCTGGGAACTTGCTATATAGACCAGGCTGCCCTTGAACTCACAGAGATCTGCCTGCCTCTTAAGTGCTGGGATTAAAAGCGTGCACCATCATGGCCAGCTGGTTATTTTGTTTAAATTATTGATTGATTTAATTTTGAAATGAAGTAGTGTTGATGCCAACTCTGTGCTTTTAATGTTTCAAAACTTGCACGAGTAATTGCATCTAATTACTGGCAGTCTGATTTTATATCTATTTATATATTATAACCTAAATAGCTGCAATTTGATGTTACAATTTTAAAATGCTAGTCTGTGTTTGTTTGACATTTTCTGATAGTTCGAAAATGACTTGCATGCACATATTATTAGACTTATTTAGAACTTACAAAAATCACTTTTTTACAGGTTTAGATTTGTATTAGACTTGAATGCCTGTGTGTATCTTCCTTATCAGCTCACTGGACTTAAATCTGTTTGAACTTAGTTCACTAGTGTTTATTTTGTAGTGGCAAATAAACTCATCCAGTGTGTTCACCTTTGCTACGAAAGTATTGCATCACACTTTACAACCTGGTTACCTACATACATGAAAGGTAAATATGGTTGTCATCAGTTTCTGATTAAATGTCACAATTGCAAGGGGCTGGAGAAAGGACTTCGTGGCTTTTTGCTTTTGGCTGAGGACCATAGTTCCAGTCTAAGCACCCACATTTGGCAGCTCATAACTGTTCGTAACTCAAATTCGGGGATCCCACACCCCCTTCTGGCCTCTGGGTACCTGTACATGCTTTTGAAGACACAAATAAATAAAAGATAACTTCTTAGGTCACAAGAAGTGTGATTAATCTGATTAATACAGGAAATATATTTTAATATTAAAATTCTTTGTTAGACCTCTCAGATACAATTTTTTGTTTGTTTTTCAGTAATTTTGCTTTCCCTTCATCATAAGGACTTTCATGATCCCTTTGGGTTTCATTTTAGTGTTTTTCTGTAGAAACCAAGGTATCACTATGTAGCCCTGCTGACTTAGAACTCACAAAGATCCCCCTACCCTGCCTCTGCCTGCCTGCTGGATGCTGGGATCGAACACGTGTGCCACTACTTTCTCCA
This sequence comes from Rhizomys pruinosus, assembly GCA_009823505.1. Lineage (NCBI taxonomy): Eukaryota > Metazoa > Chordata > Mammalia > Rodentia > Spalacidae > Rhizomys > Rhizomys pruinosus. Next base: position 1,146,185 of record VZQC01003761.1, on the reverse strand, counting down.
GTCGCGTGCCCTCCTCTAAGCTCTTTATACATTGCTTAATCTTTTTTTTTTTCTCCATTTGTTTATTTTTTAAAGGATTGTACAATATAAGAGTACATTGCTTAATCTTTACAGTATTCAGTAAGCCAGTAGTTTTTGTCTTTTTGTGGTTTTTCTTTGTTTTTATTTCTGAAACTAGGATAGTGAAGTTACTTTGGTAAATAACTCACAGTGGGACTTCATAGGGAGAAGTCCGGCGCACCGGCTTTAGACCTTTTATGTAACCATTACACTTGATTTATCTGGTTCCTGTTCCTCGCACCTCTAGAACTTACTAAACTGCTTAACGTCACACAGGCTTTTGTGTTTTAGACATACCTCTCTCTGTCTATTTTTCTTCTGGAGATAAAAGTGTCCATCTTGTTATACTTGCATATTATGAACCATGTGTTTCAGTATACCATTTTTTTACAACTAATCAAATTTCTCAGTGCTGAGGGCTATACTTTCTCCTTCCTCTTTAGCCATCAAAGCTCTCTTTACAGTAAGTGCAGTGTATAATAAATGTTAACTAAATGGAGGGAAAAATAGGAACTGTAGGATGTATTAGGTGATAGAACTTTGCCATAATGTTTCACTGGGATGATTAGGTGACAATATATACCCAGCAGAACTGGGTATTATCCAGTATTGAGTGGAGACTTAAGGACTGGGGGTGGAATGGTCAGTGTTTGCCTGTTGTGTATGAGGTTGAGGCTGACTCCCCAGCACCGAACAACCCACCTTAAAGCTAAATTTCTTTTTTTTCTTTTTTTTTTAATTTTTATTTATTTCTATATGTGTATGAATGTACTGTCTGCATGCAAGTTTGTGCACCCGTGTCGTGCAATGCCGTGGAGGTCAGAAGAGGGTGTTGGATTCCCCTGGAACTGGAGTTCTCCTGGAATTGGAGTTTCAGACGGTTCTCAGCCGCCATGTGGGTGCTGGGGATCGAACCCAGGTCCTCTGTAAGAGCGGTCGGTGCTCTTAACCGCTAGGCCATCTCTCCAACCCCAAAGCTACATATCTCAGTGAGGACTTGAATTTGCTGATACAGATAATTAAAAGGTTAAAGATGAGAGTAGCATAATTACATCCGAACCAGTGTCAGCTTCTGTATGCCTCACTAACTCAGCCTGACCTGGAACTCATTCCACAGCCCAAGCTAGCCTCAAACTCATGTGATAGTCCTCCCTCAGCCTCCTGATCGTTAGAAGTATAGGTGTGAGGGACAGTGCCTAGTTAAAACCATACTTTTCTTAAGTTGAGTGTGTGTGTGTGTGTGTGTGTGTGTGTGTGTCTGTCTTATGCATGTATGTGGACACATCCATGCCACAGTGCATATGTAGAGATCACAGGAGAACTTGGTGGAATCCGTTCTCTCCATCTGTTTCTACCTGGGTCCTGGGGACTCAGCTCAGGTTCTTGAGCTTGCACGGCAAACACCTTGACCTGCCGAGCCGGCTTGCTGCCACTTCTTGTTCTTTTAGAAAAGAATCTTTGGTTTTATTATCACTGGTAAATCTCTTTTACGGTCTTTGTCCTGTGCCATGAAATAAATGACTAAAGAAAGTGGACCAGAAAGATAACATTATAATCTAACTAAGCAAGAGATTTGGACTTTGGCTTTGGTATAGGATAAGAAAGCACCACACTTTGAAGAATATTTCTTTCTAATAATTTTTTTTTTCTCTTTAAAGGGTGATCTTGGAAAAAGAAGGTCCTCGCTCCTTGTTTAGAGGATTAGGCCCCAATTTAGTAGGGGTGGCTCCCTCCAGGTAAAAATAAATTAAGGCTAAGATGGCAGTTTTTACATTAAGGCACCTAGATAACAACCATCAACAGATAGCAGCTAACCTTATAGACAAAGCTTTCAGTGAGTACAGAAAGTTAGGCATCTGATTTTCTTAAGAGTTTCAGATGCCAATCAGAAGAATCTACATAGAAAAGTTCAGTACTGGGTATTTTGAAAACTTAACATAAATTCATTGTATTATGAATGCAAGGAAATGTTTCATAATGTAAAGAAGAAAGTATAATGCTTGCTCAGAGAGATTGAAGTGTGTTTATTTATAAAATAGCTGTGAGTTTAAGAAAAACTGAATTTACAGAGTTTCAAATTTTCAGACTCTGGATGGACTTGAGATTTGGGACAGGGGTACTATATTATATTCAAAACTGAAAATTATAAAAATTACATTTACCTTTAAATGGGTTTGAATAGGAGCTATTAAATTAGTAATGCTTACAAAATAAATCTGTATGTTTCCTTCTGGAGGAGTGCTTGCTTATATTCTCCTTCAGCCCCAAAAATTAGAGGAATTTATGCTTGTGGAAAGGCTGAATCTTTACATAGGCCAGAAGCAATAAAGTGATACGGGGTTGTTTTGTTTTGTTTTGTTTTGTTTTGTTTTGTTTTGTTTTGTTTTTAAGGCTCACTACGAAGCCCTGGCTGGATTTAAACTCACAAAGATCCATTTAAGATCATTTGCCTCTGCCTCCATTGCTGGGATTAAGGCAAAACTGGTGTTTGTCTATTTGTTTTGAGACAGGGCTTCTCACTATCTGTCCCTAGCTGTCCTGGAACTCTAGAGATACACCTGATTCTGCCCCCAGGCATGTTCCACCAGACCTCATTGAAAGCTGGAATTTTAAAACTATGTCTCTCTCCTCTCCCCCCTCCCCATCCCCAATCAGTGATAAGCCAGTTAGATTGAACCACCAGATGCCCTGTTAAGCCAAATCAAAACAGACTATTATTCTGGTACCATTTTGCCTTAGATTTCCTTATTTCAGTACAGTGTGTGTGTGTGTGTGTGTGTGTGTTTATCTCATCTGCCCTGTGCAGATGACTAGAAGATGGCATTCCATCCCCTTGTGCTGGAGTTACAGGTGGTTATGGATATGACCTGATGGTGCTGGGAACCTTTGAAAGAGCATCAGGTGCTCTTAATCATTTCACTCCAACACCCACTTCCAGTGGATTTGTGAACATTCCTTAACCTTTAGCTTTGTACTGAAGGAAGTTTATTAGTTTATATTTGGTTTTGTTTCTTTGAGACAGGCTCTTAGTGTATAGCAAGGCTAGCCTCAAACTCAAAATCCTCCTGCCTCTGCTTCTGCCTCTGCCTCTGCCTCTGCCTCTGGAATTCTGGGATTACAGGTGTGCACAGTGCCAGAAAGGATATTCTTTTAGAGTGACAAAGGATTTCTGGATAAAGAAGATGAGTATGCAGCCTTACAACTAGAAATTGCTCATTTGCTTCCTAAAGCCGCACACATTTGTGGTCTCAGGATTAGTTAATTTCTCTTCATCCGTACACTAATGCTGGCCACTGCCCATATTTTTAATACTTACCAATGGACTAAAATTTTGATGTATATTTAATTTTTTTTAAATCATACTTTCTTTGATTTTAATTCAGCATTTTATATTTGATCTTTTGTGTTCCCTGAATGTACTGAATGCCCATTTTCTCATTAATATGTCTTTTTTGTGATTCCTTTTTAGGAATGCTTTCTTTATTCCTCCTCACAGTTGGCAATCTTGTGTATCCTGAGGTTTTTATGATTTTTTTCCCTTAATATATAGAAAGTTATTTTGCTGCCACCCCCACAATTTTGGAATAGGCTCATGCTCTGTAGCCAGAGCTGGCCTTGAACTTGTGATCCTCTTTGCTTTCTAAGCCTGCTGATTGCTAGGATCACAGGCATGAGCCACTATGCCTGACCCCTTTTTTCTTAAGCACATTAAAAGGACACAGTGAAACTATTCCCCATTAGTAATTGTTGTTCTGATTTGTTTCTTACTGGACTATGTAAATCAGCATTGACTAATATTTGGTTCCACAAGCAGATAATATCAGCATTTAAGATTTATGTTTATATTATGTTTACAATTGTTTTACCTGCATGTGTGCATGTGTATCACATCTGTGCCTGCATGTATGTATGTGCATCACATCTGTGCCTGCATGTGTGTGTATGTGCATCACATCTGTGCCTGCATGTGTGTGTGTGCATCAAGTCTGCCCGCATGTGTGTGTGCATCACATCTGTGCCTGCGTGTGTGTGCATCACATCTGTGCCTGCATGTGTGTATGTGCATCACGTCTGTGCCTGTGTGTGTGTGTGTGTGCATCACGTCTGTGCCTGCATGTGTGTGTGCATCACGTCTGTGCCTGCATGTGTGTGTGCATCACGTCTATGCCTGCATGTGTGTATGTGCATCACGTCTGTGCCTGCATGTGTGTGTGTGCATCAAGTCTGTGCCTGCATGTGTGTGTGCATCATGTCTGTGCCTGCATGTGTGTGTGCATTACGTCTGTGCCAGCATGTGTGTGTGCATCACGTCTGTGCCTGCATGTGTGTGTGTGCATCAAGTCTGTGCCTGTATGTGTGTGTGTGCATCAAGTCTGCCTGCATGTGTGTGTGTGCATCAAGTCTGTGCCTACATGTATGTGTGTGCATCAAGTCTGTGCCTGCATATGTGCGTGTGCATCAAGTCTGTGCCTGCATGTGTGTGTGTGCATCACGTCTGTGCCTGGTGCCCATGGAGGCTGAGAAAGAGCATTGCACCCCCTGATACTGGAATTACAGAGCAGAAGGTCATGAGCTGCCTTGTAGCTGCTAGGAACTGAATGAACTCTGAACCTTTGCAAGAGTCACCAGCACTCTCAACCACTGAAAATTGTTTTGTCTTTAGAATACTGTGGGCAAGAGATGCACAGGGGGTGAAGCACCAGAGAAATGGAACAGTGTGAGCCTACTCTGCATGTTTGTGGCGTAGAGCAGGATGTACCAGATAGTATCTAAGAAATGGAACAATGTGAGCCTACTCTGCATGTGTGTAGTGTAGAGCAGGATGTACCATAGTATCTAAGAAATGGAGCAGTGTGAGCCTACTCTGCATGTGTGTAGTGTAGAGCAGGATATACCATAGTATCTAAGAAATGGAGCAGTGTGAGCCTACTCTGCGTGTGTGTAGTGTAGAGCAGGATGTACCATATAGTATCTCAAAATTGTTGAGCACATATCACAGCCTCACTGATGTATGGAACCTCTAGTCATCAGGGTTTCTACCTTTTGTTTTGATTAGTTGCTAAGTGGCTGGCTGTATTGATCAGGGCTTGGTTTGAGAATGGATACTAAGAATTGTACACTTGAGTTTGTTCCACCCCACCCCCCTTTTGTTATTTTATTTATTTATTTATTTATTTATTTGTCTTTTTGAGCCTGTAACCAACTGGCCTGGAGCTCACTGTGCAGACCAGACTGGCCTCAATCCATCTGCCTCTGCCTCCCAAATGCTTTGGGATTGAAGGCATGCGACACCACACCTGGTCTAAGTTTGACTTTTTTAAATGAGTCAAAAAGTACTTTAGGATATTCATGGAGGGGAAAAGCTGTAAATCTGTTGTGTTCAATGTGGCTAAGAGTTTGTGCTTTTATATATCTCCATTAGAAAGTTAGGAAGAATTGTGTTTATTAATAAATTTGATGTTTTATTTTAGAGCAATATACTTTGCTGCTTATTCAAACTGCAAGGAAAAGTTGAATGATGTTTTAGATCCTGATTCTACCCAGGTACACATGATTTCAGCTGCAGTGGCAGGTATGAATGTTTACTGTATAAAAAACTTTCAGAAACCTGGACACAGTATTTTATGATTATATTAAAAAGTTAAGATTCGTATGCTTTTGGTGATTAGAATCTACAAAGATGATTTTTGTTTATGTGAACAAAACATTTGAGTGATAACAGATTAAAATCTGTTATCAGCTGACATTTTTGTAATTAAGAGTTTGAGATTACAAGTATATTTATACTGCTTTATGTAGTCTTCTTAATATTTAATGATTACATTTTAAGAATCCAGCCATAATTGCACTGTAAGTTACAGAGCTGCGATTTACTCTTCTCTCGATTTCCATCAGTGCCTTTCCCCTTTCGCTGCATGTTTTGGCTTCTGTCTGAAATGTGCCGCCAGTACTTGGTAAAGTATTCATTTTGTCCTGTGCTCAAATCTACAATCTTTGAGTGATGTATAACACAGTTATGGTAAAATGTGTATGCTTAAAACTATATTTATTATTCCATGTAAATCAGATTACATACTAGCACCTGAACTCTAGACAGTGCTGTGTGCACGTGCTTGTGCAGAAATGTTCTTAGGAATTTTTCTGTCATTCATCACTGAATGTGATTCTGAATCAAATGACAATTCCCAGGTCTCTGCACTAACTATCCTTCAGGAGGGTAAGTGGTAGAGGCTGATTTACCACTCTGGTTCTGGAATCACTTGCTGCTGTGCTTGTTCGAACTAAGCCTTGAATTTTTAGTTCTTAATATATTTAGTTCTTCATAGAAAAATGCTTTCCCAATTTTCTGAGATTTATTGGATATTTAACCTATCTCACATATGCTATGACTTAAAAAAGAACCAGTAGCTGCTTTCATCAGCTGTTAATAAATTGTCAGTTATTAGCTTAATTAATTAGTGCCTTAAACTGATAATCATTTTTTGTTTACAATAAGTTGGGTCAATTTGAACCACGTATTTACCCAACTAAGTCTGAAAGACTGGTTTGTGAAAAATTGATCATCTTGACCATATAATAAATATAGCATTTTCCTTACAAATTGTTTTCAAGGCTTTTTCTGTTTAGCCATTGTGGACTGGTTGCTCTGAAGTTTTGAAAATAGAAGGGACAGTGACTTTAAAGTCAAGATAGTCTAAAGATGCTGAACAAGTTAGGTCAAGTTATGTGTCTGCTCCCTTGTCCGTGGATCTAGATGTAGACTGGCATTTGAGGACTTCTCAGTGTGACAAGAATTACCTAGTTATAACTACAAGTTTTTTAATGTGCCTTTTACAGATGTTGATTATGGATGTTTCGCTCTTCCAAATTTGGGTATCAAGTGCAAGTTGATGCAATTATAAACATCACTGTGTTAAGACTACTTAATAGATGATGAGCATTTGTTTGGGGGATTTTGTTTTGAACTACAGAAAATTGAAGAAATTTTTTTAACAGTCGAAATCAAGAAACTAGATAACCAACCATTTTAAAGTTGAAAATGTTTATCATGGTTTCAGTATTGCAAATTTAGAGGCTCAAAGCATCTAAATTCTTGCTGGAACATCTTAGTAGACTACCTCATCAGGATTCATTACTGCATTTGTATAACATTCTTACTGGAACATCTTACTAGTCTACCTCATCAGGATTCATTACTACATTTGTATCACATCACAGAGTAGTTCAACAAAAGTATTACTGTTTTTCTCAAATGTATAATATATAACTTTTTGTCTAGCATTAATACAGTTTTCCAAATTGAATTCCTTGAATTTTGATAAATTGGTCATCTTATTCACAGATACTGCACTGAGCACTAACTGTATGATTTGAAAATACTTCTTCCATTTGTTTGCAGTTACCTTGTCCTCAATTGTACTTTCTCTGCTTCCTTGCCCTGTTCACTAGCACTGACATTTAGCTTTGCAGTTTTTCCTACGTAACCACGTGGCTGGTAAAACTGAGTGGTCCAGTGCACACCCATTCAGGTAGTCTTACGCTCCCTTTGTCCTTAAATAATCTACACCACATTGCTCTGGCTCCTTTAGGGAAATTTTTGGAAATCTGAATGCGAAGGATTTAGGAGGTGCAAAGTATTTGAAGATAGTAATGTGAAAAAATATATATATATTTAAACTGGCTATTTAAGAAAAAAATGCCAACCTTGTCAGCTTAGTATAAAAAATACGTTGAAAATAGGTAGTTAGCTGTATTGCTTGGAGATTTGCCCCTGTCAGCACACAGTAGGATGAGTAACCTCTCATTTCAGTTTCCTTTTGTATTTTATTGAAGTCAGCCAAAACATTTAATTTAAATTTTAAAATGTAATTAGAAGTACCGTTAAAGGGAGCCATTTCACTTGGAGTGTTGCAAGTCAAGTGACTGCACCTCTGAAACTTTTTTGTGCACTGAAACATTTTTACAGTTACAAGGACATTCATCTAAATAACGTTGATGTTTCTGTTTTACTTGTCCCTCACCTTCCCAGCACATGACCTCTGTTATTGTTTACTACCCTACCTGTCTAGGGGTGTTGGACTTGTGTCTGTTTTGTTTAGTCTTACTTATCCTTCTGAGTACACCTAGGAACCTATTTATATACAAAAAGTTGTATAAGCTTCTTTCTTTACAGTGATTCCCAATCTTCAAGTTTTTATCTGTCATACACACTTGCTTGTATGTACAAATGTTAAAAAATCCTATTTTTCTTATATAAATACATTTTTAATGTATCAGTAATAATACAGCCATTTAGTGTTGTCTGAATACATAGTAAGTAGTATTTGTTTATAGAACACACTTATTTTTTTTCCAATACCTATTTTTACATATGACTTAAACTTCATTATTTAAGAATAGGTGGGGGTTTTTACTGTTTAAATACAGATTTTGCCTTAACAATATTTTATTTATCCTAAAAGATTTATCAGCCAAATGATGATTGAACAGCTGCTTTGTATGTTTTATTTGTGAATATTTTTCCTGTTTTCTGTTTTGTAGAACACAAGAAATTAATACAAAGTAATCCAAAATATTCCATAAGTATGGATGTACAATATTACTGCTAGATTCAGAGGTGAAAGGTACTACTGTTAGCAAAATATACTTTATGAAAAAGTTACAAATAGTTTAATATTATGTTGGGGCTCTTATTCCTGTATTTTTTTAAAGGTCACTAAATGAGCTGATTATTAAGGAACCAATAAGCATCTACAGTTCTTTACATGGTAGATAATAGTGGTAGGAAATGGGACATTCAGTCCCTTCTAGATAGGTTTTTAGATTCACTTTGACAAGGTTAGCATTTTTTTCTTTTAAGACAAAACTGATCGTCCTTTAGGTAAGTATTTGGACTCAGAAACTGCTGACGATGGCGGGATTTTCTGTACTCTATGCATTTTTATCATAAAAAAAAATATGGCCCATTCTGATTTTCTTTTTCTTAAATTTTTCAAAAAAAAAAAGAAAGAAAGAAAAAGATCTCACAGTAACTATTTCTCAGATCCTTCCAGTGGGATTCAGTTTGTACACATGTGTCTGTTGAGGTCACTGCTTGTTGTTATGATACAGAAAAGCCTGTGTCTATTTTAGGCATTTACTGTACATTTCTCCCGAGAAAAGAGTGAGATCGTGTCATCTCATGCTCCCCATCCGCAGGTCACTTCCTGTAGAAATATGGACTAACTTAAACCTCGTGAGTACTGATCTGAGAATCTCTTGCAGCCTCTAGTATAAGAAGCACCTGGGATTTGATAATAGCTTTGGAATGCATAGAAGGCGGGAAATTAATTTTTATTTCCTGAATTAGTGTGCATTGAGTATTTCATAAAGATTTTATTCTGGTCCCTTTATAATCCTTCTAGAAGGAAGAATGGGGTACAAGTCTTGCAGTGCTTTTCAATCTTGTCTGTTGACACTTGGCTTTCTACTCTTGTAAAATTATTGATCATGATTTTGCTACTTTAGAAGTGTGGGATATGGGGTCTTAGCTATTCTAGTTTTAATTTTTTAGTTTTGTTACTTTTAGGGATAGGCTTTGTTCTTATAGAATTAAATAAGTACTAAAAATTAAATACTGCAGGTATCACTCACTTAATAAACATTTTCAGCAAATTTACTGTAGGTGGGATTTGTTTGTATGGTTTTTACATTTATATTGTCAAGTGGAGTTTCATTTAAAGCCAAAAAAAATTATCATATAAATTTAAGTTTTCTAGTAAAACACTGACACTACTAACCAAATGCCCATATTGGCACTTTACTTAACTGATTTCTGGAACAGCTTAAATTCTTAATCTGCCAATGGATCCTTCACTTTACTCTTCTGTTTGTTTTAATGGTTCATGGGTGTTATGAATATTAATATACATTAGCCTATTGTCAACTGCAACAAAACTAAAATGGAGAATAAGTAATAGGCAATTTCTAAACTTTAGGAGCACCATTCCCAATGCCTTTGTGTGTGCTTAGGTGTGGTAAAAAGACATATTTAGTTGTGGCTAACCTCAGATTGCCTTACCACACATAATTCCATGGACAGTAATTTTTTTTTTTTTGCTTTATTCCCTGTTTCATTTCTTGAATTAGTGATTATGTTTTTCAGATACAATTAGCCTAATAATGTCCTCTTTACTAAACTATTTTTGGTTAAGACAAAGTAATACTGTGAAACTCAAGGACCAGCCAGCACTTTCAGTGGTAAAGGACCTACAGCTGTAAACTTATATAGTAACCCTAGATTTGTACCCAAACTAGTACATAGTTTTCTGATAGGCTGCTCTATTAAGAATTCATTCCAGTTATTGGAAGAGTCTAGCCCGAACAGTTAAGCATAGCTCACTATAAATCACAGATAAGTAACATTCTCTTGTTTACCTACATTATACTTGTTCTATATATATGTTGTGTCTGGAAATGAATTTTAGTTAAGTGAGAAATACCTGTTACCTGTTACTTGCTTTCTGACACTGTTTGCAGAGAAGTATTAAAGTTATCATTTTGAGTCTTAAATATTTATGAATATTTATATATGATTTTCCCAGCCTAAAAATAGGGGATTTTATGAATTGGAAAGCCATCAAGGGCATAAACCTGAATTAAAACTTTTATTTATTCTATTTGAATTAAATAAACTTTTAACTAAAAGTTTATTTAAAAGTGATTATTTGAGCCAGCGTGGTAGCACACACCTTTAATCCTAGGACTTGGGAGGTAGAGTTCAAGGCCAGCCTGGTCTACATAGTTCCAGGCCAGCTGAGACTAAAGGGAGACCCTGTCTCAAAAAGACCCCCCTCCAAAAAAAGGTGATTATCTCTTTTTTTTTTTAAGTTGAATGAAAATCTTTACTTAGCCTTTTAAAAAATTTGATAGGAAGAGTTCTACTTTTGGCCTTTTAAGTTTTATTTTTAAAAAGGCTTTTTTGTGTGTGAATAAAGTAAAATAATTTTGTGGATTTATACTGCTTCCCAGCTTTTCACTTAGAAAGCCTTAATTTTACTGCAGACATCTAGCTAAGATAAATATTTAAGAAGTAGTATTCTGGTGAGAAAAATAAGAATTGGAGCCAGGAATGTAGCTCATATAGTAGAGCACTTGCCGTGCGCTAGAGGCTCCTGGGTACGTTCTCCAGCCACAAGGAGCTGTTAAATTGGTGTTTTGACCAGAATTTAATGTCTTATCAATATAATTTGAAAACCTTTAGTCTAACTTTTTAACTTAGAAAAATGATGTTCAAAAAATGAGACTAGCAATATAATTGTAATCTTAAGACAAGTACTTAAACCAGTCTGATAGTTTCATGTTTTTCTTTACTTCACCAAGAATATATTCACAAAAAGAACCCCCTGTTTTTGTTTTTTTTTTTTTAAAGATGTTCCTTGACCACCTGCTCAACACCTTAAATTTATACATTAATACCATTTAATGCTTCAGAAATTATTGGTCTTATTCTAGTTTCATGTTTATGTATGTAGTATTAAAACCACTTAAGACAAATGGAAACTATCTACTCTGAATAAAATCATTTAAAGAGTTAGCAAACCAAACTTTACATTCATCTTGCTTGCTAAATAGATTTAATTGGAGTATACTTATGTGTGACATGTGGGCATTTTGACAGTGTTCAAACAGTGCATAAAATAGTAAATTTCAATTAACTAATGATCTGACATCACAGAAAGGGAAAGACCCTTGTGAGACCAAATTCAGACTTTACATGCAAATACATTCACAGTAACTTTAAAAGCTAAGAAAAGTTTGATTCTATAATTAATACTTTTTTAAGTATCCCTAAATAGTTGATGCCATTTTTGTTCATTTTAAATGTACGTCTTTCCAAAAGTCATGTGCTTTACCAGATAGTATTTGATAGAATACTAAAATAGTCAAGTTCCTTAGCCATTACTCCATGTAAGTTTTTATTTAATTGAATTTAAGGGCAATTTAATAAATGTAAATAATTCTGTCGAGTTTCTATAACTGAACTTAAATGTAAAAACAAAATAAGAAAGCCTGTTTTGCACAGATGAAACATCTTTTCAATTCCTGTCTCTGAGATTGCATTTTGTGTGCTGCTATTTTTCTGAAACCAGGAAGATGGCAAGTAAAAGATAACACAGGATCCCATCCCAGAGACCTTCCATTCCAGAGATGGTAACTGTTGTCCGGAATTGAGACCCTGTAGGCACTGCTAGTGTGCAGTGACAGTTACTGAGAGTAGTCGTCAGCATGCGGTGCTTTGTGTAAAAGTCCGTGAGAGCTGCCTTCTGCCCTGGCAGGCTTTCTTCACTGTCTATAAAAGTGATAGAGAAATTCCAGTTTTGAACTTTTTGGACTTTTTAAGTTTTCATTTGTTAAATTGAATGAAAGTAGGTCCTGTCCCCTTAATCCTAACAGAAACTTTGTAATATTTTCATTTTAACAATATTAGTTATAATGCTTATAAAAAATATCCCTGATCTAAAACCATCTTGTCTGTGATACAGACCAAAATATTCACTTTGCATGTAGTGATGTGCCATGGAGTCACAGTCCTGAGTAGCTGTTGTACAGTGCATGCCTTGTAGATCTAAAACACAGAATTTGTCTGAATTTACAGAGTAGAGAGCGCCCTGTTATCCTATAAGTTAAGAGAACACTTCATGTGAAATCAGATTCTGCGCTTTTAGTTAAGGCCAGAATTTGAGAATTTATGCAGATTAGAAATAAGAGATATTCATGATTACAGATTTGTAAAATAAAAGTATAAGGCGTACATTTGTATAAAGAACGTTAATATGAATAGTATATTCATTTCTACTGAAGTTTATTTTAAATATATTTGTTTAGGTTTTACTGCAATCACTACAACCAACCCCATTTGGCTTATAAAGACTCGGCTACAGCTCGATGCAAGGTATGCTTTTGGTTCCGTTTGCCTCGCCCTGCCCTGCCCTGCCCTGCCCTGCCCTGCCCTGCCCTGCCCTGCCCTGCCCTGCCCCGCCCCGCCCCGCCCCGCCCCGCCCCGCCCCGCCCCGCCCCTTTTGCCTTTTGCGGCAGAGCCTTAACTATAATCCGTGAGGCCCGGGACTCACTCTGGCACGCAGGCTGCCCTCAGACCCACAGTGTCTTCTTGCCTCGGCTTTATGATTACAGGTGTTGTGAGTCAACTTCACCCAACTCAGTGTAATTTTTTTTCTTTAAAATAAAATTAGCTGAGGCTGGAGAGATGGCTCAGTGATTAAGAGCACTGCTGCTCTTGTAGAAGACCCAGGTTCAAATCCCAGCCACCACATGGCAGCTAACAACTATCTGTAACTCCAGTTTCAGTGGATCTGACACCCTCTTCTGACCTCCCCTGACATTGCACAACACAGTGCACGTAACACATGTGCAGGCAGTACATTCATCCACAAACAAAAAGAATAAAGGAAATATTAAAAATACAATAAAATTAGCTAACATGAGTTTTACCTTTTTTTTCCCCCATCAATTTGTATTGATAAGGCCTCAGCCATGTTGCCATGTTTGGTCCTTCTTTGTTGTTGTTTTGTTTTAGTGCCCCTCCCCCCAAAGACTGGAGACCATTGTTTATGAGAGTCCCATAGTTTTTACTCTTTCATTTACTTCATTAATGACTTTACAATAGGGGAGCCAGGCATGGTAGCAATACCTTTAATCCCAGCACTTGGGAGCCAGAGGGAGATAGATTTCAATGAGATCGAGGCCAGCCTACTGGTGCTACAGGGAGATTCTGCCTCAAAAAAAAAAACGTTTCTTTTCCTTTTCCTTTTTTTTTTTTTTTAATGTAGAACAGGAGAGATGCTCAGTATTTAGGAGGAATACATACTCTCCTGACCTCAATTCCCAGCACCCTCAGCTGCCTATAACTTAAGCCTTTGGTCTCTGTGGGCACCTGTGCTCCTGTACATACCCAGACTTCTACACATAATTAAAAGTAAATCTCATTAAAAAGAAAAAAAAAAGGCTTATGGTACTTGATGTCACCTTTTGGTAAATGTCAACATTTTTACCTTGTGCCTTTCAGGAATCGTGGGGAAAAGCGAATGAGTGCTTTTGAATGCATTCGTAAGGTATACCAGTCAGACGGACTGAGAGGATTCTATAGAGGCATGTCTGCCTCCTATGCCGGCATATCAGAAACTGTTATCCATTTTGTTATTTATGAAAGTATAAAACAGAAACTACTGGAATGTAAGACTGCTTCTATGATGGAGAGTGAGGAGGAGTCCGTGAAGGAAGCGTCAGATTTCGTGAGAATGATGTTAGCCGCTGCCACCTCAAAAACCTGTGCCACAACTCTAGCATACCCACACGGTAAGAGCAGGAGAGGCCACAGTGCCACAACTCTAGCATACCCACACGGTGAGAGCAGAAGAGGCCACGCCAGTGCCACAACTCTAGCATACCCACACAGTAAGAGCAGGAGAGGCCACAGTGCCACAACTCTAGCCATACCCATACGGTAAGAGCAGGAGAGGCCACGCTAGTGTCACAACTCTAGCATACCCACACGGTAAGAGCAGGAGAGGCCACGCTAGTGGTCTCAGAGCACACAGTATTCCCCTGGACGCCAGCGTAGCAAAGTGCTCCTCTTAGGAATTGCGTGTACTGTCATTTCAGGTGGAAACCAAGAAGTGAAAAGGTGCAGTCATTTGTCCAGCGTCCCAGCAGAGATGGATCCCAAGTTTTAAGTCTTGATTCACAAAGACCTAGGCTATTTTGTTTGTTTGATATTGGCACATTAAACAACTTCCTCTGTTTCTTTCATTCTTAAACAGAAGTTTTAAGGACACGACTACGGGAAGAAGGAACAAAATACAGATCTTTTTTCCAGACACTGTCTTTGATTGTTCAAGAAGAAGGTTATGGATCTCTTTACCGTGGTCTGACAACTCATCTGGTGAGACAGATTCCGAACACAGCCATTATGATGGCCACCTATGAATTGGTGGTCTACCTGCTAAACGGATAGCAGTGTGGGCCACTGTGCTACTGAGCAGGAAGACCAAAAGATCATGTGGACCATGGAATAGTGAAGGCAACACGGTGGACAGAAGAAAAGTAGTTTGGGAACGTGTAACTGCTGTGCCTAAACAGAAGTTTAGTTGTAGGAAGTAAGGTGCCACACCACGTTAGTCTGTCATGAAGCAGCCCCTGGCCACCTCTGAGGGAAAGCTTTACAAGTATTCTTTCTCAAAATTGCCATTTTCTCTGTCATGCTCACCAGAAGATACCATTGTATTTTCTTATTTATTTATTTACACCGCTCAGCGTGTGGTGTTTATGCCATGAGCATTTTTCCCAGTCTTCTAAGCAAAGCCATCTCTAATTATATACTGTACTGTAATTGTCCAAAGATAGTATTCACAGTTAGAAATTTCCTGTAATACTGTAAAATAACCCACTTCCCTGAGGAAGCCTGATATAATAGTTTAAACCATTTGGCATCAGTAGTCACTATACGTTGACAGCCAGTGGTCTAGCATCTAAATTGTGTGTTTTTGCCATTGAGATGTTTGTTTTCTACAGCTGACAGATGTTTGTCATATTGTGGATCTTAATGTCAAATGCATGTGGTTACTAGTTTGGGACTATAAAATAAACTAGTAGAAGACTGATTCTTGGCCATTTCAGTGACTTGAATGTATCCTCATAGCCCTTCTAATTTTATGATGCATGAATGAATGCAGTTTTAGTTCAGTAATTTACTAGTTATAAACTTGATTATCACATTCCTCATACCTCGAGATCATTTACTTAAAAGTAGAAAAGTTTACTACTTTTGAAACTTTTTCCACTTACTTTGACATTAAAATTTTTTAATCTGAGTTTCCAGATCTGTATAGATTATACTTGTAGAGAAAATGGTAATTTTTTACAATTTTGCCCTTTACACATTTTTTGAAAAGTGATAACTAATATTCAGGACATTGTTACTATTACAGAGAATGGTCCTCAGCTATCTGATGGAGCACAACTGTAAATGAGAAGCTGCATCTGACAATTGGGTGCTGTCCTGCTCTCCTGATAGTCCTCAGAGTCCAGATAATTTTGATTCAATGTGTTAATTAGGATATAGTTTTAACTTTTGCTATTGAGTCAGCTATACCTTTTTAAGGCTTTAAGTAAGGCTGTTAAGAAGGCATTTACTGTGTTACTACTGAGAGGTTTTTCTTCCCTATGGATGTTGCTATACTGCTATGTGAAACCTCTACAGTTAAAATAAATTCCAGTGTGGTACTCGTTTCTGTGTACCTTAACCTCACATTTTGTGCAATGGCTTTATCTTCCGAATGACTTCGTGGATGCACTTTGTGGCCTTTTGAGGGAATAAGAACTAGAGAATTCATGTTCATTTTTTAATTTTCATGTATTAGGCAGAAACAGTGTTCATAACATTTTCCTGAATTCTAGGTGTATTGTTATTTTAATTGTTCTGTGTAATGCCACACATTATGGAAAAGCCGCATGCCGTTGATGGAAAGCTTTCTCTCCCATCACCAGTGGAGCTTGGGCTTAGTGCCGTGCCCTCTTACATTTCCCATCTTGACTTCCTTCTAATCAACAATAACTGGATGTTTTTGAGGTGCTCAGTTGGAATTTAAAATATTCCAATCTATTTGGAGACCAAAGGCAAGTTCAGTTTTGTTACCTTTGGAATTATACAGCCTTGACACTACTTATGCGGAACATACCAAAAAATAAATAAATCCCCATGTGGGGTTTTTTATCTTACTCTAAGGGATCTGGTTCAGTAGTGTTTGTTTCTTCAGGTGCCATTGATACTGCCTAAAATACAGCCTAATTTGCTTTGTGAGAATCTGTAACTGTTGGGTGTAGGACATTCTCCTGAATTACCCTGCGTGGTGGTGATGACACGAAACCAGCAGCTAAGGAACATCTTAGCAGTTACAGCAAAGTTGTGACAAGTGTCCTTCAAGGATGAACCTGTATTCTTCTTCTGTTTGCATTTAGCAAGTAAAACTCACACTGACCCTTAGTGCATTATGCTCAGCTTTTAAAGCATTATGTGTATGTACGGGAACTGAAAAGGCTTCATAAAGCAACAGTGGAAAGGAGCGCTGAAGTCCGGTTTCCCTCCAAGCACAGTCCGCCATAGTGTGCATTCAGACAGATAATCCAGTTATGTGTAAGGTTTGTCTCCAAAGGATTTCTTTTAAGATTTTCTTAAATCCATTCTAATGTTTAAAAAGACACACATGCACAGAGCATTTGGCTTTTTTTCTTTCCTGTAGACAGCTCCTGGTGACCTTGGTATGTGCTTTGGTTCTCGGAAAGTTGAACTCACTCAGGTTCAAGCAGTAGCTGCTGGCTGGAAGCATATTATTCACAGAGCAGCTGGAACTCTGCTTCTGTGCTGCGGAAGTGACCTGAAATTTGCACGTTCTAGTTACTGATTCGCTAGCCTGTGGTTGTGGAATACCATACAGTGCTTTAAATTTCTAGAGGAAGAAACACCACTAAACCTGTCTTTGGTTTGGTGTTTGGTTTTTGTTCTGGTGACAGGGTCTCATGTAGCCCAGGATGACCTTGAAGTCCTGACTCTCGGGCCTCTGGTTCTCACTGTGTAACTAACTGTTGAACCAGCCTGACTACACTAGAGGGGGCCTAAGTTGGTTTGTAATTCTGAAACCATGACAGTGCATTATTCAATCATTTAATTGTCTTTTTCTCTTAAACCTAGACGTCTGCTATGCAATAGCATTGTTAAGAAGAGCTCAGTTTGAGGTGTTCAAAATAATGCAGTTTACTCATTTACTAAAGTCTGAATATTTCCAATTTTTAGCTGGGCCTGGTGGTGCACACCTTTAATCCCAACACTTGGGAGGCAGAGACAGGCGGATCTGTGTGAGTTCAAGGCCACCTTGGGCTACAGACAGGGAGACCTTGTCTCAAAAAGATTAAAAAAAAAATCTGCTTTTTTAAATCACCAAGAAATACTAATTTGAATTTGAAGACATGGAAGTCAGTCGATTGTCATCCTGCCTTTGTTTACATGGTCTTCTGTCCAGACTGTTAGTATTATAGGGACCCCTTTGGGGCTGATACATAGTCAGCTGTTTTATCATCCAGTATTGATCATGACCTTTAACATTCCTAAGATAGCCACTCTGATTTAAATGGAAAGGAACTGTACATGAAGTGCAGTGTGCTCTCCATACCGCAACATTGCATTTCTCTCAAATTTACCTTGGGTTTTTTGTTGTTGGTTTTTGTTTTTTTTTAATGCTGCCCATTATATAAACTGAAAATTCTAGTTCCTTTCAGTTATGCTAATAATCCTTCTGAATGTACCCCAGTGTATGTGAACAATTAAATCATACCAATCACTCATAGCTAAGTAGTCAGCTTCAAAGGAGTTGAGGACTTCTCCCATTTATGTGAGTTGTGCTGTTCTTGCATTTTGTACATGGCTGTAAATTATGTGCATTTATTCTGTATTTATGTTAACTAGCCAACTTTTACTTGAATTAAAATTCAAAAAATTAAAATGCTTATGAAAATATGGTGATTTTTTTTTAATACTCAAATATTCAGCATGGTGAAAATACTAGGGTTGTGTTATGTATAGAACAAAGTGCATTGCCCCCCCCCCCGTGTTTGAGTGTATTGCCTATATGTGTGTGTAAGTTCACCCTGTGTCACACAGTGCCCAAGGAGGTCAGAAAAGGACATTGGATCCCCTGGAACTGGTGTTAGAGATGGTCCTTAGGTACCATGTGGGTGCTGGGAATCAACCCAGGGTCCTCTGGAAGGGCATTTGGTGCTCTTAACTACCAAGCCATCTCCAGCTTCCATGGTGCTGTCTGATTTGCAAAAAGACCTTTGTTGCATGTTCACAGACCAGGAGACAGACCACACTCTGCCTCTGGAAAAGAATTTTAAGTGGCTAGGATTGGGGAGTACAACCTGACCACTGGCAAGGGAGACACAGCCTGTTGGTTGTAACCTGTGAGTCTTGGTCAAGTAGGCAGCACCTAGCATTTTAGATTCAATGGAACGCATGGTACTTTTTCATTGGGAGTTTCGTTTCTTTCCATTATTCTGGTCCCTTCTTTAGCTCATGGCAGTACTTCTGAATTAGATTATAAAGCCTGTCCTGGCTCTTCAAGGTTCAGGTTGTTTAGGTCTCGGGTCAGGTGCTACAGTTTTGCACCCATGTGTTGAAAGCCACTGGCATATGGATTTTAGAAACAGTCTCCTGGCATGCTACAGCAGGATTTCAGCAGCAGAGACAGAAGGGGGCTGGAGAAGTTGGGTAACATGGTGTTCTAGTTTGTCTTCCATTGCTGTGACAAAACACTCTGACCGACACCAACTGGGGAGGAAAGGGTTTATTCAGCTTACATCTCTTGGGTCACAGTTCATCACTTAGGGAGCCCAAGGCAGGAACCTGGAGGCAGGAGCTGAAGCACAGGCCATGGAGGAATGCTGTTCACTGGCTTGCTCCCCTGGCTCATGCCCAGCCTGCCTTATATGGTACACAACAACCTGCCCAGGGTGGCACCACTCATTGTGGGCCGGGCTCTCCCACACTGCTCGACCATCAAGACAATACTCCACAGATGTGGCCACAGTCCAATCCAATGGAGCCAATTCCCCAAATGAGGCTCCCTCAACCCAGGTGTGTCAAGTTGACACTAAAGCTATCCAGCACAATTGACCCCTTGTCAACTTGACACACAAAACACATCACTATTAAACCACCACCTTAATAGTTCTTGTCCCCAAGGTATGATGTTAACATTAATCACAACCTAAAACAGTACAACCTTAAAAGCCCCACAGTCCTTAAAATGTCCAAACACTTAAAAATTCAGTCTATTAAAAGTCTAACTGTGGACTTCTGTAAAATCCAAAACAAGTACTGCCTTATTTCAAAGGGAAAAATCAGGCACATTCAAAACCTAAGTCCAGCAAGTAGCTCAAGGCTGGACACCTGGGACTCACAATCTTCTGGGCTCCAAAGGGTTTTGGCAGCTCCCCTTCTCTGACTCTGCCATCCACAGCACACACAGCTCATCTCACAGGCCCAGGCCGACTCCATTCCACACCTGCCGCTGCACTTGGTCATCCCATGGTCCCGGCATCTCCAAAACGCTGGGGTCGCCGGTAAAACAGGTTGCTTCTGATCTCCCCTGTTGCAAAACCTCAGCTTCTCTTCCTGACCCCTGGACTCCTGGGGTTTTCACTGCAACCAAGGCCGCACTCTGACCAGTGGCCTTTCCTGGCCTCTCATAGTGCCAGGCCTCAGCTGCTCTCTGTGACCCCTTCGTGCTTTCAACACTGGAACCATATAGGAGACTCTTACTACCAAGTCCTGCTTCTGGCTTGACATGGAGGCTCGGGCCCTTTCTGGAACATAGCTTCTGTGTGCTGACCCTGAAGAAATTCTTCCCAGAAGATTTCACCACAATGATGCTGGTCTCTTGTTACTTACAGCTGATTTTTCAGCCCCAGCTAACCAGCATCAATTGTCCCAGTACAACAAAGATTTCACTTCAGGTTCTGGTCTCTTGTTACAGCTGATTTTTCAGCCCCAGCTGACCAGACCCACATATTAAACAGTCCTGATGATCTCTGCTTCCCTTTGAAACTTCACAAGCCAGGCCTCCATTGTCTACAACTCTCTCAGCAAAACTGTTCGAAGCTCCACAGCAATGATCTTTAGGCATTCAATGATTTTTCTAGCCCAAAGTTCCAAATGCTTCCACAATCCTTCCCCAAAACACCAAGGTCAGATCTGTCACAGCAGTACCCCACTCTTGGTACCAATTTCTGTTCTAGTTTGTCTTCCATTGCTGTGACAAAACAGTCTGACCGACACCAACTTGGGGAGGAAAGGATTTATTCAGCTTACATCTCCTGGGTCACAGTTCATCACTCAGGGAACCCAAGGCAGGAACTCAGGGCAGGAACCTGGAGGCAGGAGCTGAAGCACAGGCCATGGAGGAATGCTGTTCACTGGCTTGCTCCCCTGGCTCATGCCCAGCCTGCCTTCTTATACTGTACACAACAACCTGCCCAGGGTGGCACCACTCATTGTGGGCTGGGCCCTCCCACCAAGACAATACTCGACAGATGTGGCCACAGGCTAGTCCAATGGAGCCAATTCCCCAGTTGAGGCTCCCTCAACCCAGGTGTATAAGTTGACACTAAAGCTATGCAGCACACATAGGAAATGCCACTGTCCCAGTGAAGGAAGATCTGAGCCTTGATAAGCAATGGGAATCCATCACTCTTGTCAATTACAAGGCGTCCTACATGGGCTGAAAACTTGCCTGTGAACACTTGTAAAACAACATCAACTTCAAGGTCATGAGTTCTACCTACATGAGAGGCTAAGAGTAATGATGGAATAAAGAAATTTCTGAAAAATTAGGAGTTTGCTGCCAGTAGATCACCCAAATCCCTACAAGAGCTACTTTAGGTAGAATAACCCTGTGGTTTAAAATGTTACCTGACAACTGGAGAGGTGGCCCAGCAGTTAAGAGTTAAGCTTATAGAGTTTTTATGCAGTACAGTACAAATTTAAGAACAGGAGGCAGTTATATTTCTCCTTTAAAAAAAACGCTCTGATTATCTGTCATACCTGGAAAAATGATTAAATCATGTTACATAAGTTATGGAGAGATAGCTGCCAAAATCATGTCTTTATTACAGAGGGGATGGTATGAAATTATTTTTAAAACTTCAAATCGGAAATAGAAACAACAGGCCCAAAATAAAGTGTCCAGGTGTCTTCAAGTTTGTGTTAACCAGAAATAAAGTGTCCAGGTGTCCTCCAGGTTGTGTTAATCGGAAATAGAGTGTCCAGGTGTCTTCAAGGTTGTGTTAACCAGAAATAAAGTGTCCGGGTGTCTTCAAGTTTGTGTTAACCGGAAATAAAGTGTCCGGGTGTTTTCAAGGTTGTGTTAACCGGAAATAAAGTGTCCAGGTGTCTTCAAGATTGTGTTAAGCGGAAATAAAGTGTCCAGGTGTCCTCCAGGTTCTGTTAACTGGAAATAAAGTGTCCAGGTGTCTTCAAGGTTGTGTTAACTGGAAACAGACCCAATGTTCTGGCTCAGATGTGTTCAATTTTGAGACAACAGGAACAAGATAAATATGTCACTGCCCATTTTCTAAGGAAGACAGGAAGGAATAATACCATGTGGGGGGGGGGGAGGCTAAAACCTAGGAGCGTTTTAGTTAAAGTGGAATGTAACTATGTTGCCACCTGAAAACCTTTTAGTTAAAGTGGAATGTAACTATGTTGCCACCTGAAAACCAACTTTAAAGACAAGAACACAAAAAAGTCATGAAACTGCTTCACTGGAAAATAGAATAGCATTTTATGTTAGAGGTTAAGAAAATGGTGGTTGACGCCCCCGCCCCCCAGATTACAATCTGAGTGTCTCTGGTGATTAGAGTACACTGGGGAAAGTTGTGTACCATCTATCAGAAGAGGTGGGTGCCACCTAAACACCCCCAGATTTAATAACAAAGTAAAATAGGAAACTTCACAAACAGGCAAAACATCCAAAGTCCATGCTAGAGCAATTGATTCGGTTTGAGGAGCCCTTCCTTCACACCGAAGACAGGCTCAGGAATTGTATACCCACGCCTTCAGTCATAGACATTTTAAAAGGCAGAAAAGGAGAGGAGGCAGTGATGCTGGGAAAACCCCCTCCAGCACTTGCCACATGGGACATATTTCAAAAAAGATGTCTGCTGCCATCAGAGGCACTAGCTCAGGACCTGTGAAGCACATTCCAGAAATTATGGGACTGTTATGGGGCTACATGCACTGAAATTTGGGCTGCAGACCCTGCTAAACTAACTGCAGGGAAGAATCTTGGAATCTGGCTCACAATATTCAGTGTGAAACTGGATCCAAGCTAGCAGTATGGATCCTAGACACAAGCTCCAAGCAGTATGTGGAACACTGGGAAGAACAGACCCAGGACTTGCCGCCAGACTCCCAAACATCGGCAGGAAGTCAATGCCCTCCAGCTGTCCCCGTTACTGCTTGCTTTCTCACAACTACTCCCGTTAACAGCTGATGTCTCTGTGACAGGCCATTTCTATCCTGTCTGGCCTGTTTCTCCATCTTTGTCCCCACCCTTACCTCTTTCCATCTTCTTCATCCAAACGACAGACTGGCATGGGTTGTGGAGGGTCTCTTTGTCTCAACCCCCTGAGAGTTTGGGCTTTTTCATTCTCTTGATTGTATTTACTTTTATTTTTTGTTTATGTTTTGTTTTGTTTTTTGAGATAGGATCTCCCTACAGCCCTAGCTGTCCTGGAACTGGCTCTGGTATACCAGGCTGGCCTTGAACTCACGGAGATCCACCTGCCTCTGCACCACCACACCTGGCTTTATTTTTGTTGCTTACCCCCAGCACTTCTTCCTTCCACCCACTCCCCCTTGTGTTAACGTACCGTTCCCCTCCTCTCCTCTGTAGTCACTGTTCTTAGTCCTTTTCCACTCACCCCTCTGCACCAGTCGAACAGAGGAAAATCACTTTTTAAAAAAATTTTTTTTATTTATCCTTGTATGTGTATTAATATACTGTCGGCATGCAGGTTTGTGCACCCGTGTCGTGCACCCGCAGAGGTCAGAAGAGGGTGTCGGATTGGCCTGGAACTGGAGTCAAAGACAGTTCTCAGCCGCCATGTGGGTGCTGGGGATTGAACCCGGGTCCTCTGCAAGAGCAGTTGGCGCTCTTAACCACTAGGCCATCTCTCCAGCCCTGAAAATCGCCTTTTATTTATTTTTTTGAAGACAAAGCATTAAAAGATTTTAATTAATCAACAAAGTTCATCAGTAACTGTTTACTATAAACTCAAGAGGAGTTAATTTTTTTATTGATGCTTTGTGTATTTCATACATCATTTTCCAATTCAGTTCAGGCATAGTTCCCTTTCCCTTCCCCGCACCCCACCCCACCCCATCCCAGATCATGCATTCTGCCATAACTGTCCTGCATCTTTCAGTTTTTTTTTCATTTTTTAGCAATAAGTGATAATTTTTGAGTACAAGCATCCTTCATGTAAAACCAATTTGCAAGCAGTTGTGCCAAACCCACACAGCCCATTGGTCCCACCATCCAGCGGGGGGCTTGTATGTTTAATCAAGTTGATCAAATGAGTGTCCAGACTCTATTGCTGTAGTTTCACCTTTCACCCCAATCACAGCCCTTACATTCTACCATGCCCCCTCTTCCACAGATTTTTCCCTAGGCTTAGACAAGGGGCACAGCTGGATGAGAAGCAAAACAGTCTACTTTCTCTGGAGCTGTTGTCTTGGACTCTGGTCACTTCTGGCTGTTTTCTTTCATGGGCTGACAGTTTGTCCAGGAATAACCTTTTGATCCTACTAATGAAGCA